>CP049708.1:13461977-13580824 GCA_004148225.2 Heterodera glycines | reverse complement strand
TATTTCTTTCTTGCTGCAAGACGCGTGCGAGCACTCATGGTAGGCCGTGTGTTTTGCTTGGTGCATATTAATTTATTCTGAATTATTTCAAGAATAAAATTATTTTCACACATAACTTTTTTATTCCTCTTCAGTCATTGTATTCCAGTTATTCAAATTATTTTTTACTGTTCCATGTTGGGGGACAAAATTTCTGTTTTGGTGTAACCTTTAAAACATGATGTTATATTTTTATTAAATTATTTTATTAAATTTTTCTCATTTTTATTTATAAAACTATAAAGCAAAAATTTAAATATTTTTTTGTCAATTTATTGTATAAATAGAAATATTATTTTAAAGCAACTCGCAGCTACTGGATTAGATCATGTTTAATGAATTTAGAATTATTTTTTATTAATATTTATTAATATATGAAAACCGATTGTTTGGTAAAACAAAATAAATTGAATTTTTTCCTTGCCTTGACAATCAATAAAATAGACTCGTGTATCCGTCTGGAGTATTTATTATAATATCAAATATATCTTCACATTTTGTAATTTTATTTTAATTATCTTTTAATTCGTTTATACGTCTGCTGTTTATAGATACAATTTTTCAAATATTCTCAGTATTTTTTTTTACATAATTAATATCATTCAAATAATATATTATTTTTGCTTTCCGAGAATTTGTAAACCTTTTATTTTCTAAAGCGCATTTTCATTTCACGTCGTAAACCTTCTTACACATGACAAGTAAGTCCTGCTCGCTGGGATCTTGTTTTATCTTTAAGGCACTTAATAATTATGTAACTTTTCTTTTATGCAAAATTAAAATCCCTATTAAATTTTCAGATAAAAGTATTAAATTTCTACAAATTTGTTAGTAATTATCAGCGTGTAACCTTTAAAACATGATGTTATATTTTTATTAAATTATTTTATTAAATTTCTCATTTTTATTTGGTTTATAGATGTCTTGTAGTATTGATTATAAAAATAAATTGGAATATACAGAAATGTATTTAATTTTTAAAAAATAATTTAATTAATGTTTAATAATTATTTTACTTTTAAATTGATAGTGACTAATTTAATTTTATTTTCTTATTTCTTTCATTTTTGGTCATTTGATGTTCTATAAATAATTTCTTTCTTCATTAGTTAAAGTAATTTGATGTACTATTTATCTGAATTTTTTGGTTGTTTTCAAGTTTTATTTGTATCCAAGAATTAGCTTTTACAATGAAAATTTATTTTTATTTTGTTATTTTTGAATATAACTGTTAATAAATATAGCTATTAAATCGGTATTTTCTATTTTCTTTTGAACTTGCCAAGAAACGTTTTATCACACGTTTTTTCTGTTCATAGGTATTTATAAATTTTCATCAAACTTTTATCTTTATTCACTCTCATTGGTGTCCCAAATTTTGGTACTTCTCATCAAGATTGGTTTTACAAGCGGCTAAACATTTTCTTTTCATTCCTTCTTATTTCTTTTTTAGTTTAATTATTTTCTTTATATGGCATCAGTTGTATCTATTCGAAAACAAGGACGAATTTATTTTTATGTTTTCGACCAAATTAATATGCTATTCTTTATTCTTTAAATTTTCGTTTTTAAATATTAATATCCCAACATTTCTCACATTTTTATTATGTATAAAAGGTACTAAGATGTTCTTCTTCCTTTATTTTCATTAAAATTTCTATAATCTCGCTTAAGACGTGATGGTGTTCACTTAATGCAAGGATCATATAATTCTTTGTAAATTTTATTTAAAACCTTAAATTAGTTGCAATGAATGGACTGGACTGTCTTCTTGTTCAATGTTCCGCTAGCATATTTATAAACAAAATTTTTTAATTCATATATAATAGTTATTTAAATTTTTTAATTTTTTTTTCAACTTTAAATAACAATTTTTAGTAGCCTTATTTAAGTACGATCTTTTTTCTAGTCTTTGTTATGTAATTGTAAAACTTTTGTTTTTAAGATATAAACTGATAATTTTTTTATTCAACTTTATTAATGTTATAGAATGATGTTTATTAAAGATCTCCGTAATATTCTCAACATTTGTTCAAACTCGAATTTATATGTTGGATTCCGTTCGATCATGTTAAATATTTATAATTAATTGCTGTTTGCTTTTTATTTAAATAAATTAATTTATTTGGTTGTCTTTGAAAATATTTGTGCATTCTCTTGTAATTTATTCGCATTGAAAGTTTATCGTACATTTGATGATTTTTTGTGATACATTAATTATTTTGTTGGGGTCATTTACTTACCCTTGACACTTACTAATCTTTGGAATAACTGATTCCTCGTGTATTTTTCTCGTTTCGCAGACACCATCACTCCGGTATATCCCAGTTGAAATAACACGATAAAATTATACCAATTATATTTAGATTTTCTAATTCTTTTTAATTTTTGGTAGGTATATTTTTTGTTTTTGCGTATGAAAAATCTTCAAATAATTCTATTTATTTTTCGATATTAATATATAAAACATTAAATTATTTTATTATAATTTTAAAGTTTCCCATATTCTTTCATCCTTTCAACACTAGGTCCTTTTAGCACATTCATTTATATTTAAATAATTTTAAAAATTTATTATTTTTCTTTTAGTGGTTTTACCTTGCAAGCCACCGGTTGTTATATTTACATTATCATAAAGTAATTATAAATAAATAAATTCGTCAATTAATAATATAATTTATCTCTTTGATAGAAAGGTGCTCTCTGATTATGCCAAGTAATTAAATATTTAAAATAATTTTTCTTTAAATTTAGCGAATACCCTTATTTTTGTAATTTTAGTTTATAAATTGTTTCTAAACTGTTTGATTTTTCTATTTTAAAAACCTAATTCTGTAAATTTAATAATTATTGTAGTTTTTTCACTTATATGAGTAGTAAATTTTTTTAGAATTAATTTTTACTAATTTATTTATTGATGGGAAAATAAATTGCTTGTAAAAAATTTAATTTCGTGTCTTCTGCCTTTAAAAAAAATAATAGGAAAAATGAAATATTTCTGATTATCATCTTAATTTTTAGGTAATATTTTTAATTTATATTCAATTTTTAATAATTTGTAAATTTTAAAGACTGCTTGTAAAATGAAAATCTTAAATTTTGCATTCTTCGATGGATTCGTTCCCATGAATGGTGTCAAAAACTGGAAAATTTCTAAAAAATAATTTATTTATCTTGTTTATTTTATTGTTCATTTAGTATTAATTGAATTAATTTGTTTTGGGCATCCATTTATTATTTCAGATTAATTTATTATTTACTAAATCACATTTTTCAAATGTTCGTTTTTTCTATTTCCGTTTTTTCTATTTCTTTTAATATTTCTCAACTTTTACTTTCGATGCAATTTCTCGTGCTTAAAGAAAGGTATGAAAAAGAATTCTGAATTTTATTAAAATATAATAAAAATACTTTTCCACCTCAAAAGCGTCCATAAAAATTTATTTGCCTGTTTTTTGCATATTTTGTGATTTTACTGCTTCCTTTTATTTAGAGTTGAGCGGGACCGGGAATTTTGACCAAAACCGGGACCGGGAATTTTCGGGTTGAAAACCCGGGACGTTTTGGCTGGAAAAACCGGGAAAAAACCCGGGAATTTCCCGGTCCCGGTCAAAATTGGTCAAAACCGGGACTGGGTACTCAGTTGTACCCGTTTTTTTCAGTACCAGTCCCGGTCCCGCTCAACTCTACTTTTAATTGATTAAAAAAACTAATCATCAATGAAAATTAATAAAATTCTTTGACGAATAAAAAATAAAACATATTTTGACTGACTTATTTGTGAGCTCAGTTTGGTTGAATTTAAATAAATTTTGGGATATAACAAAAAAATACAATATTGATATTTGCAGGAAAATCATTTTGAAGATCAGTTTAAGATTTTTAATTAATATAAATGGCTTTTTGAATAGTTTATGGCCATTTTTGTTGATTTTTAAGCATATACTTTGGCACTCATTGGGGTATTAGTAATTTATATAGTTTTTTAATATATAATATTTCGGGACTTTAGCCCATAAAAAAGATTGCTTTTCGTTTAATTATTTTTTTGATATTTTGATGATTCTATATAAAAATTTGAAATTTCATATTTCTTTTTTAAAACTTAGACCATAATATATAGAAGAACATTTTAAGTAATTTTTATTTTATCATAGCTCTATCAATTTGTTTATGTTCCATGCTGATAAAATAATTTCTGTTACTTTGTTATTATGTAGATTAAGTCACATTTACTCTCCCAAATAAATGTTTTTTCTGTGTTTTCAATATAACCTAATTTAATTGGAAATATTTAAATAAATATTTACGAAAAAATACCGAATTATTGAGCAAATTTTAAGAAAAATGAAAAAATGAAAACGTAAAAATAATTAACTGTTCGGTAAATATTAATCATTAGGGAATAGAATTACATGGAAATCCATATTTTTTTCCTGGACTGTGGGAGGCCTGAAACGCACGAAAAACATGTTTTTAGCTTGGTTTGAAGCTTCTAGGAAGGATTTCTATATCCATATTTTTCCATATTTCGCGATTTATGTCCATATTTCCATATTTTTCCATATTTTGGCATTTTGGTCCATATTTTATGTCCATATTTTGGCATTTTTCAAAAAAAAACCTCTATTAGAACGGCCCCCAGCAGCTAAATTAGCCTTTTTGAGCCCAAACCCCGAAAAATTTTTCAAAAAATCATTTTTTCGCCAAAATTTCTCGAGAATATTGAATAAATTTAAATTTTCTTAAAAATTAATAAATTATGTCAAAAATAAGCAAAAAAGCGAAAATTTCGCTTTTGTTGTTGATTTTGCGCTAAAAAATTAATAAATTTTAGCTTTTATGTTTTTTTTTCTTTTAAAATGATTGCACGTAATTGCCGAAAAAATTCGAGACCAATTTCCGAATGTTGACCGACTAATTGCAAAACGAAAGCCGTCTTTGTCAAAGCGCCTTACCGAGTCAAAAAATTTGGAAATGTATCTCATATGCAATTTCAACCAATAAATTTGAAGAAATTTTGCACTCAATTTTGAAAAATTTATGTCCATATTTTGACATTTTTGCCATTTATGTCCATATTTCGCGATTTTTGCCATTTTATGTCCATATTTTGCGATTTTTGGTCCATATTTTATGGCCATATTTCGCGATTTTATATCCATATAATTACACTCCCTATTAATCATAGCTCCCAGACTCAAAATTGCTCAAAACCACTTTTATGCCAATGATGCGAAGAAAGGGAAGGCAAATGATGCGATGAGACGGCGTCGTTTTGTGTCGATTGGTTAAGAATGAAGCGAGAGAGTGAAAGAGAGAGACAGAGAGACCAACGTGCGAAGATAGAGTGAGAGAGAAAAAGAGAAAGTGAGAGAGTAAGAGAGAGAGAGAGAGACACCCAGAGAGACAACTGAGCGAAGAGAAAGGGAGAGGGTGATGCTGTTTGAATATTGCATAAAAATCGGACCCTTGCTAGCAATTTTTAGAGCCCCCCCCCCTTTTGGGGGCGGGCGGTTAAAAATAGAGCCCCCCGGGCTCTATTATTGGAAATACGGTAGGTTTTTTCTAATTTATAAGAAATTGATGGATTTTAAAGTTTCAAAAAAAATATTTTTTGTCTATTTTCTGTGTTGGTTTTTGTGTTGAGTTATAAGCGGGACGATCCAATATGTAAATACAATAAATTTCAAACTGTTTGAATGTTTCACGGTATCTTTGGCACAACAAATACCAAATTTCAAAAACAATTTTTATAATTGACTTTATAAAATTCCAGTAAAGCAGTGCAACGACCTCTTAAATACACTTACCGAATCTTCAAACTGTGCTGAGCCGTTATAAAAAGCCATCAAAAAGGGCATTATAAAAAAATTATCAACTGAAATTTTCAACAAAAAACTTCCCAAAAACTTTGCTCAAATCACTGAAATTATTTGCAATTTTGGTCTATTAATAGAGAACTCTTAGGGCTACGAATCATATAAAGAATTAAAATTTCAGTTTTGTTGAAAATTTCATTTGATGGTTCCTAACGGATTTTAAAATTACAAAATTGCTACAAAATCAGAGCCAAAAACCAAGCAACTTTTCAATCCGAAATGAAATTCACTCATTATCTCCCCGAATTTGTTCACAAATTCGACAAATTGATAATGAAAAGTGGCTAATTTTCGATCACTCCCTCAAATCGCATAAAAGGCATCTTTTTCATAAGCGCGGCTCAATTCTGCATTTGTACGGAATGGGATGGACAGAAAAGGCCGTTTCCTTCTCCGAAGCGGCGGATTCAGAGGGTCAACTGACAAAAACCTTAAAAATTTAATGATCAAAATGTGATTGTTTCCGATTGTCAACACCAGCTTGGTATTTTCAATGATATTGAGTTGGCAAAATTAAAATGTAAAATTCATTGGTCTAAGTCTTCCTAATTTAGAAGGGTGCTAGGTCGTTTCGTAAAAACTGCAAATTTTACAGATTTTTTGTGAAAAATCCGTCGTAACTTTTCTTAAACACACCTCATACGATAGCTCAAAGATTACTTTATTAGCATGAATGATTTCAGAAAATTTCATTGCGTTTTCAGAAAGTTCTGCCCAAAAATGTAAAAAATAAACACAACTTTTTGAAAACCCAGCGAAATTTATAAAATTTTTGTGCAACTAGAGAAAGCCAAAAGCTATTGACTAGAATATCAAGATCATTTAATTTGGTTGTATTAAGCAATTATAACGTTTTTTTCTCGAAAAATCTGTAAAATTTGCAGTTTTACGAAACGACACAGCACGGGTGAAAAGTGATCAAAGATTGATATTCGAGTCAAATGGTTGAGCTCGAGACCGAGAATTGTTCTCGGCTTGGTCCAAATCTTGTTAGTATAGAGAAGTAAAGCTTAGAGAAGGAAAAGCTTCCCATTTTGCTCAATCATACAAAGAACTTGGAATCGAATTGAGAATTGCTTCATAGACCCTAAATGTAACTAATCATTTTTTGGATTAGTAGAATATCTGACTTCTTAACCCCAAAGATGTCGGAATTCCATTCGTAATTACGGATTACAGTAATTACGGCCTTTTTGGAGTTCCAGATTACGGGTTAAGGATTTTGGATTATTCCGCAATTTTGATCCGTAAATGGTTTTTTTAGATTATTTTTCGTTAATTAATAATTTTTTCATATTTGTTGCCCCCTGAATTAATTCTTTTATTTGTTATAAAAATTCAGTTTTATTAAATGCATTAATGAATACTTACGTCTCGTATCATTTATTTTTTTGGATGCGTTTGGTGCTTTTTTTATATTTTGTATATTAATTATTGAATAATTAAAGGCAGCAAGCACGATAGAGATCACAAAAATAAGTCCTCCGCTTTATAGATGAAGCGCGTGCTATGGAAATTCTTTTTTGAAAAAAATGGTATATTTTATAAATTTAATCATTATTGTTTTTTATTTATTTTCTATATTTTACTTCTTTATTTTTTCCTTAAGGTTATTTATTTTATGATATATTTACTTTATATATTTTTAAAGCTCACATTGTCAGACGAACGGCTGTTATTCTTGATTTATAATAATTTTTAGTTCAGTAGGAGTTTCAATTTGTGAAACATTTACCTTTCTATTTTTTTCATCTCATTCTTCCAATCATTTGTAAACATATATATTGTTTAAAATTTATTTTATATTAATTATTTAAAAAATTTTCTTCTGTTTCAACAAAACAATTTTTAGATCAGTCTGCATGATTTCATTTATACATTAACTTTTATACAAATTTTTTTTACTTCGATTCCATTTCTGGTTAAAAAATATATATATTTTATTATTTATTTATATATATATATATATATATATATATATATATATTGCTATTGGATCTATAAAGCTTACTAAGTTTATTATTTTAAAATCTTAATTATAAAAATGTTTGATGGACGGATAAAAAACGATGAATATTTTTGATGTGATTATTAGCTTTTTTATTTATTAAAAATCCTCGATGAATTAGCCCAACAATTTTACGAAAGTATCGGCCTTTCGATAATGGTTTTTAGCCTTATTGTAACTTTTTATTATTTTTAGTCTTAAATAGTTGTAAATTCAGAGATACTTTCTCTCAGCTTTAATTCATAATATTTTTGGGTTCTGCCTGTTTTAATAATAATTTGTCAACCTTTATTTTATTCGTTTAATTGGAGATACAAATGTTCTTTTATTTTTTAAATAGGGCTTTAATTTTTGTTTAACGGTTTAAACATTGTCTATCATTAAGACGGTAACTGCTAATTTCGCATTATTTTAATTTTTATTAATATAAAATCCCCAAATGCTCGGAGCCAACCAATTCTTCCTAACCGTAAAATTTTGGAAATCTTTTAAAAACGGTAGAAGGTTTTAAAGAGCTTATTGTAAGCATAATTTGCAAAAGGGGAGGGTGTTATCGTCGAACGCATCGCACCATACATACCTCACTTTTTTACGATGTTTTTCTAATTTTTTCCCAGCAATTCGCGACCTGTACATCAAAAACGGGCAAGACTTTTTGGTGGTCTACTCCATCACCAACCAGCAGAGCTTTCACGACATTCGGACAATGCGGGACCAAATCATCCGGGTCAAGGTTTGTTTGTTGTGCATTGGTTTGGGAAGCCGTGCACTTATGACTTGAAATCAAACAGTTATCCGAATCCCAACTTTATATTGGATACCCTTGGCCAAAATGTCGAGCGAGGAGGGCACTAAAGTTTCAAAAAAAATTGGATCGAAAATTTTTTTTATAACCGACTATCCAGAATTGATGAATATTAAGCCTGATCAATAAATAAATCCGTTTTTCTTTTTCATCAGATTGGCGCTGTGGTCGTCCCGTCGATTTGCATCAGGTGGCGTTCCCGCGTCGGCGCATTTTCGTCTTTGAAATGGACATGGACATTCAGGTGAACCAAAATTGGACATTTCTAACAGTTTTAAATGGGACAAATGCTGGGAGCCGCTCGTTCCCCCACACCTAAATTTTTTGCAAAAAAAAATTAGAAAAAAAATCTGTTTTATTTCTTGAAAAATTTCTAATTGTAAGCAACATTAAAATTAGAATTGTACTTTTCTAGTTTTTTATTAGCATTAATTCTGCTGTTTAAATAATGATGCTTTTGCTAATTTTCCCTTAAAAATTATTTTTTTTTATTCAAGACCCTCGTTTTTTAAACAAATGGAATAAAAAAAAATTTCATGCCGTTTAGGATCGTCATTTTGCCACCAAATTGGCATCAATTACGCTGACCATCGACGAGCTGTGCCGGTTGGACGCGTTGTTCGGCGGTGCGCTTGTCACCGACCAGCTGGAGCAGTTCAACCGTGCCGTGTCCGGCTTCGACCAACAGAGTGAAATGGTCAGAGGTTTTTTTATGTGTTAAATGGGAGATAGGAAAACAAACATTTTTCCAAAAATACCCCCATTTTTTAAATAAAAAAACAGTTAATTTTCAAACGAGAAAATTGCTTTAATGTACAAATTTTCCCGGCTGACAATGAGCCTTATTAATTTTCTCTAAACGACTCAAAATTGCAAACCTTGCCCATTTCTATCAAAGTCTTTCATCAATTTGCATGTAGCCCTGGGGCCGGTACACCCCAAAACACAGCCGCCGAAACAAAGCCGAGACATAACACAGCCGGAAATAAATTTTTAAAAAATTTCATAACAGAATTTTTTCAAGAAAAAAATGTTAGAAAAATTTTCTTTGAAAATTCTATGCGAACGAATTTTTCTAAGATTTTTAGCGATTTTTTTTGAAACTTCTTTTGATAATTCTTAGTAAATTTTAAAAAAATCACCTGAAATTTTCTTGAAAAATTTTTTCGCATAAAATTTTCAAAGAAATATTTTTCGAAGACTTTTCTTGAAAAAAAAAATTCAAAGTTTGAAAATTTAAAAAAAATTTATTTCCGGCTGTGTTATGTCTCGGCTGTGTTTTGTCCTGTTCCGCCCTGGGGCAGTACACCACCCCACCAAAACCGAAATCCTGGACCGTTCCTCAAATGGGAAATCGGTAAAAAAAACTTCTGAGAGTGTTAACCGTGCACTTATGGCTTGAAATCAAAAAATTTAATTCGAAAACCAATTTTGGATACCCTTGGCCAAAATGTCGATCGAGGAGAGCACTAAAGTTTCAATTTTTTGGGGTCGGAAAAATGTTTTTAATGAAAAGTATTAACGCTTTTGTCTATCAATTACCCTTTTTTACAGTTTTAGGTCGATTTCTAAAGAATTATAACTCTTCCACAAATTCAATTGAGAGATTTTTAAAAGCGCCCAATTGGGGAATTTTCGATCCCATCCAAACCCATGCATTTATAAAAATCAAAAATTTTCAATAAATAAATCCGTTTTTTTTCATCAGATTGGCGCTGTGGTCGGTCCCGTCAATTTGCACCAAATGGCGTTCCCGCGTCGGCGCATTTTCGTCTTCCAACTTGGCTACTTCGAGTTCGATCAGATCGCTGATCAGAATCCCGACCTCGTGGACTACGGGCCGTGGATGGCCGACATGGACATTCAGGTGAGCCAAATTGCTCATTTTCTCACAGTTTTAAAGGGTTACCCGACATTTGCGGACAACGACATTTGCGGACCGACATTTGCGGACCGACATTTGCGGATAACCGACATTTGCGGACCGACATTTGCGGATTTTTAAAGCCGACATTTGCGGACAACCACTTTTGCGGATGGAAACCTATTTTTTGTTTCAGTTACATTAAACACCAAAATTAGCAAATTTTTTATTTAATTTCTCTAATAACAATTAACAAATCATGAATTTTTTAACAAATAAACAATGTTAAGTATTTTTTTTGGAGCGTTGCGTACAGCATCAAAAGAGACATTCCTTTCATGTTTTTCTTTATGCGCACTTTTGAACCATTTTCGCCTTAAATTTTTTATAAACAAAAAAAAAATTGTCCAACCATAAAGGCAAATTTCGGTTAAAGTTGTTTTTTCGCTAACGTCCTCCAGATAAGCGAAAAAATGATCAGGTTTCCAATCATTTATTGTGTTGCCCCATGTGTGTTCACCGAGTTGAACGGTTATGGGGAAGAATGTGGGCATCAGTGAATGCATTTCTAAATATTTCTTCAAGAAACGGGAGGAGGAAAATTAAAACCCGAATTCTCTTCTAGGCCTTCGTTTAGACCGTCAAGAATTGCACCGATTACGAGACCAACTGTAGATCCAGTAGTTGTTCCGACGACGATGGCTTTTCCAGGATGTTTTCGTATGATTCCCGAGATAAATCTTATAATCCGAACCAAAGCATTGACTTTGGTAACAACCGCAGAACGCTTTCGTTTTGGGTGACACAGAGCATTGGACAGAATTGCAAATAAAAATACAAATAAAATGATTTTTTTATTCATTGGGACAAAATAGTAATTATCGCTACTAATTATAACTAAGCCGTTTAAATAGCTTTGTGATTTGGTGATCATGCGTTTTTTTTCGTTTACATTCCGTTTGTCAATTTGGGCACGCCATTTAGTCAACATATATGCTTATCAGTTGTCATTAAGAGCTTTGTGATTTGGTGATCATGAGTTTTTTTCGTTTACATTCCGTTTGTCAATTTGGGCACGCCATTTAGTCAACATATATGCTTATCAGTTGTCATTAAGAGCTTTGTGATTTGGTGATCGTTTTTTTTCGTTTACATTCCGTTTGTCAATTTGGGCACGCCATTTAGTCAACATATATGCTTATCAGTTGTCATTAAGAGCTTTGTGATTTGGTGATCATGAGTTTTTTTCGTTTACATTCCGTTTGTCAATTTGGGCACGCCATTTAGTCAACATATATGCTTATCAGTTGTCATTAAGAGCTTTGTGATTTGGTGATCGTTTTTTTCGTTTACATTCCGTTTGTCAATTTGGGCACGCCATTTAGTCAACATATATGCTTATCAGTTGTCATTAAGAGCTTTGTGATTTGGTGATCATGAGTTTTTTTTCGTTTACATTCCGTTTGTCAATTTGGTTGATAAAGTCTAACTGCTAATTGAATAGCCACAAATTATTTCCTTAATTTGCTCCCCAAAAATGAAACTAATTCTTCTTATATTATATCTAATTGTACTGGACAAATTTGTGTCATCTCCTCGGACAACAAAGGGCAAAGATATGGTACTTGATCAAGGTTTCGAGTACCGTAAGAAGGGGACTTCCTCTGATGGCTTAACGCAATTCTGGCAATGTGTACTCCGTACTTGCAACGGGAGGGCTCATTCACCGATTAATACAAATGCACTTTCTGTTGTTTCTCCACATAATCACGGAACTGTGGTTAATGAGCATACTGTACGGAAAATTCCCTTATTCCATAGTTTGTTAGGTCAGATCATAATTAGGTTCGATTGGCAAAGGAAGCGATAAAGCAAACAGCTTGTGAGCAACCCAGAGCTCAACCACGCAACGTTATTGCAGAGCACCGAGAGATTCTTAGTGATGATGCACGTGTGTTGTTGCCCAAGTCTCGGTCACTACAACGGACAATGGAAAGACACCGTCTAATTCCTGGACAAGAGTTGGTTGACCGAAATTTAGCTGAGCTCGAATTTCACGACTATTTTGCAACTGATCATCATGGCAATCGATTTCTATTGGTCGACTCTCGCACTGCTGAGCCCGAAAATCCGGTTTTCTTCATTTTCTGTTCGGATGCTGGAATTCAGCGACTACGTACATATCGGAATTGGGCATGCGATGGAACGTTTAAAAGTTTTTATGCTGCTTTTTTTGAATTGTTTGTTTTTTTAAGTCTCTCCGAACAATCTTCTACAGCTGTACTCAATTAGCTCCTTGGTTGACCAAAGCAGCATTCCTGGTGCTTTTGTACTTATGGAAAATAATGCTCTTAACAGCTACATGCGTGTTTTGGATGTTTGTAAAATTCTTGAAATAATATTTTTAAAACTTTAGTCTTTAAATCAACATGTTGGGATAGGACCACTCAGTGTTATGATGGATTTTGAAGCAGGTTAATTGGTGAAAAAATTCTGTCACCTTGCTTTTTAGCTGCAAAAGGCGCTTTTTTAAATGTTTACGGTGACGCAACGCGGATTCGTTTATGTTTGTTTCACCTTGGCCAGTCAATTCATAGAAAAATTAGCAATTCTGGACTCATCCCTATTTTCCGTGAAAATAATGAATACAGGAATCTAGTGCGGAGTTTAGCTGCGCTGTCTTTTTTGAGAGAAAACCAAATAGTCCGAGCATTTAATTTTATCCAAGAAAGCGCAAACGCCTTGGAATTGAACGAGAATGCTTTGGATGTTTTTTATTATTTTAAAAGGTCATGCTGTTTGCTAGGTGTTCGGCAAAATACAAGTTTTAGGACGTATATTGCCCGGGAAGATGGTACAGAGCCGATTTTTCCGATAAGAATGTGGAATCACCATGATGCATTTGAAGAAAATCTTGGGAGGACCAACAATGCTCAGGAAGGTTATCACTCAGCTCTCCGAAATCAGTTCACCAACGTTCATCCCTCTCTTTCAAAGTCTCGTCCTTAAGACGAATTTAATACCTATTTTTTTGAAGAGTTGTTCGCGTTCTCAAAGATGAAGAAAGAATTGCAGCAGACAAATTACGGCAATATGAATTAAATCCTGCAGAGGGTTTAAGGAACGAACAACGCAAAAAAATTTACGTTACAAATGACGCCGCCATAAAACAACTGATTAATGAGTTTGACCGCCACGGATTCCACCTTGCTGAGCAATATCTCCACCACTTGAAGGCCTTACAATACCGACTTATGAAAAACAATTTTGATCGTTGGGATGACTAAATTGGAAAAGAATTATGATTGGAAAAATACTTGTTGGTAAAAAATAATTTAAAAAATTTTCCTAAAATTGGTCCGCTAAAGTGGTTGTAATTATGATAAGAAAAATATTTGTTTGGTAAAAAATAATTTAAAAAGCTATCCGCAAATGTCGGTCCGCAAAAGTGGTTGTCCGCAAATGTCGGCTTTAAAAATCCGCAAATGTCGGTCCGCAAATGTCGATCCGCAAATGTCGGTCCGCAAATGTCGTTGTCCGCAAATGTCGCGACACGTTTTAAAGTGGGACAAATCAGGTCAAAATTTTTAAGCGGTTTTTGCTAGGGGGGTCAGTAAAAATAATTTTTTTTTTAAATTTATTCGACTGAATCTGGGACGGTCTCAGGGGTGGTACGTACTCTCTCCCCCTCCCAAAACCCCTCCACAACCGAATTTTTAAGGGAAAATAGTTTGTTTGTTTAAAATTCCGATTTCTTGGGTACCCACTCAAAGAGTTTTATCACTAAATTTCCCCAAAAAATGCAATTTCTCCCGTAAATCGTAAATCCACAAAATACAAAAAAAATTTTTGGTGAAATCTGTTAAAATCTGTCCAAGAATTTCCAGGGGCAGTACCCAAGCCGAAAACCTGGGACCGTCCTTGCTTTTAACTCCTTCCCTCTGTCCCTTCAAAAAAAACATTTAAAAATCGTCAATTTTTTGTTATTTAGAGTTTTTTTTTGTAAAACTTTTCAAAAAGCAAGACCAAATATGCTCCCAGTTAAATGTTTTTTTATTTTCTTTTCTTTTTTCTCTCTATTTTTTGCTCAATTAAAAATGTGATTCTTATCATTCTCAGGGTTTGCCGTTGCCTTCGGACGAATTCATTGAGCAAAAGGCGCAAATTCTTCAGTCATTTTTGGCCGACTCGGCATACCAACAACAGCATTTTTCTTGAAAAATTTTTAGTTTGAAATTTCTAAGATTTTTTCTTGAAATTTGAACATTTTTTAACAATTTCGATTGGCACAGGACTCTGACGATGCTGAAACTGATGAACCGCCGTTGGACGAATTGGTGCACAGCACGGAGTTGTTGAAGCGTGTCCGCGTCACACTGTCCTCGCTGCGTCAACTGGTCAGCCTTGAGCCATTCCGGCACAGTTTCTTCGTCTACAGCACGGAGTTGTTGAAGCGTGTCCGCGTCACACTGTCCTCGCTGCGCCAATTGGTCAGTCTTGAGCCATTCCGGCACAGTTTATTCGTCTGTTTGTTGGCGTGCCGTAAATTCGCGTGCACAAATAAAAGAATTATAATTTTCGGGAGTGCGCAAAATTTTCATAAAAATTGACATACTGTTAATCTGGCCTCCTCCTTATAAGGTTGCAAAAAAATCCTCAAATTGGGGTCAGAATTTTTCAAAGCCCCTAACAAAAATTGGCTCATAATCGCAATTTGCCATTTTGACATAATCTCTTTCCTTTTAAATATTTATTTTAAACAAATCATTTTTATTCTTGCCACCCCGACAGGCATCAACTAGGCAAATTGCCGATTTTCAAATTTTAAAATTAAAATTTTAACAATTACCAATTTTATAAGCTGTTCGTCTACATTCTCATGGCGAATTTTTCCTGTGGCAATTGTTCACTAACAACAACAACAACAGACAAATTTGAAGATGTGAAGATGGCCGACAAGGAGGCGGGGAAAAAGCCGAAGTGCCAGGACGGGACAAACGAAACGACGACGGCACCGACAATAACGACGGCACCAGCAACGACGACGGCACCAGCAGTTGCTCCTCGGAGCATTTTGCGAGTAATTTAAAAAAGAAACGGAGTTATTGTGGAATATGTCAAAAGGTTTTGTGTAATAAAAACATTTTTTCGTTGCTGTTTTCGAGGCCGATTTTTTGAAAGCAAAAAATTATGGAGTTCGGGAAACCCCACAAATTTTTCGGTCGGTCCTCAAATTGGGTTCAGACTTTTTAAAGCCTCCAAGAAAAATTGAGTCATAATCGCAATTAGCCATTTTTGACAAAATCTCTTTTAAATATATATTTTAAAACAAATCATTTATTATTCTTGCCACCCCGACAGGCATCAACTAGGCAAATTGCCGATTTTCAAATTTTAAAATTAAAATTTTAACAATTACCAATTTTCTAAGCTGTTCGTCTACATTCTCATGGCGAATTTTTCCTGTGGCAATTGTTCACTAACAACAACAACAACAGACAAATTTAAAGTTGTCAAGGACGCCGCCAAGGAGGCGGGAAAAAGGCCGAAATGCCTGGACGGGACAAACGAAACGACGACGGCACCGACAATAACGACGGCACCAGCAACGACGACGGCACCAGCAGTTGCTCCTCGGAGCATTTTGCGAGTAATTTAAAAAAGAAACGGAGTTATTGTGGAATATGTCAAAAGGTTTTGTGTAATAAAAACATTTCGTTGCTGTTTTCGAGGCCGATTTCTTGAAAGCAAATTATGGAGTTCGGGAAACCCCACAAATTTTTCGGTCGGTCCCCAAATTGGGTTCAGACTTTTTCAAAAGCCTCCAAGAAAAATTGAGTCATAATCGCAATTAGCCATTTTTGACAAAATCTCTTTTAAATATTTATTTTAAAACAAATCATTTATTATTCTTGCCACCCCGACCAGGCATCAACTAGGCAAATTCCCGATTTTCAAATTTATAATTAAAATTTTAATTCTTACCACTTCTAAGCTCTTCGCTGTCTTCTTCGTGAAGGATTTACCTTGTGGCAATTCAACACCAACAACAACAACCGACAAATTTGAAGATGTGAAGATGGCCGACAAGGAGGCGGGGAAAAAGCCGAAGTGCCAGGACGGGACAAACGAAACGACGACGGCACCGACAATAACGACGGCACCAGCAACGACGACGGCACCAGCAGTTGCTCCTCGGAGCATTTTGCGAGTAATTTAAAAAAGAAACGGAGTTATTGTGGAATATGTCAAAAGGTTTTGTGTAATAAAAACATTTTTTCGTTGCTGTTTTCGAGGCCGATTTTTTGAAAGCAAATTATGGAGTTCGGGAAACCCCACAAATTTTTCGGTCGGTCCTCAAATTGGGTTCAGACTTTTTCAAAAGCCTCCAAGAAAAATTGAGTCATAATCGCAATTAGCCATTTTTGACAAAATCTCTTTTAAATATTTATTTTAAAACAAATCATTTATTATTCTTGCCACCCCGACCAGGTATCAACTAGGCAAATTCCCGATTTTCAAATTTATAATTAAAATTTTAATTCTTACCACTTCTAAGCTCTTCGCTGTCTTCTTCGTGAAGGATTTACCTTGTGGCAATTCAACACCAACAACAACAACCGACAAATTTGAAGATGTGAAGATGGCCGCCAAGGAGGCGGGGAAAAAGCCGAAGTGCCAGGACGGCACAACAGAGACGACAACAGCAACACCACAACCACCAACCACCCCTTCTCATGGGGAGGAAGGAGGAATGAACATGACGCTCGGCATCATCATCGCCGTCGTCATCATCATTGTGGCGGTGCTAACGGTCATCGTCGTCTTGCGCTTTTGGCCAAGAATTAAAAGTGGGATTTATCAGTTTATAATTAAAAATTTAAAAAGAATTAAAAAATATTTAACTTCCACTTCAAGGATTTTTGTATGATCGGTCGACTTCGAAAACCTTGGTGCTTTTCCCTTAAATTGCTGATTTTAAATTTTAATGTTCTATTCAGAACACTTCCTCAGCCAATGACAACGCACAGTCAAACCAACAGAATGAACAGGTTCAGAAGGTTGGTAGCTCATTTCCATCTCTCTGACTTCCATTTCATTACTTTCAAAATTTCTTTTCAGTGGAAAGTCGGTGATCAATGCATGGCACTCTCCGAGGACGGAAAGCGGTACCCGGCCAAAATCGTGCAGATTTCGCCTGCAAAAAACACATGCACTGTCTCTTACATTGGTTCCGACCAAAAGGCCATTCTGCTGAAGTTGGAGGACATTTTCGATTTCGAGTATGTTTTTTAATGAATCATGGAAAGCCTCTCAAATATAATTGAATGTTGCTGATTGACTTAAAAACCCCAGACATAAGGCGGACAAGGGGGGGGGGGGGTCAATTTCGTAAATCGTAAGGGGGTCCGAGGCAATTTCGTAAAATTTTCGACCAAAAATTTTTTAAATAGTGATTAATAAAAATCAAAAAACTGATTTTCTTGATGGAGTTTCTTCATTTTTTATTTAAATTTACAAATAATTTAAAATTTTGTGTCTGAAAAAATCATCTTTTTGAATTTATGGGTTGATTTTTGAAAATTTTTTTGTCTGATCAATAAAAATATTGATGCAGTCGATTCCTTTTGTTGGAGGTTCGAAAGCTAAAAATTATATGAATTTGCATATTGGAAATATTTCTAACAGATGTTTCTAAATCTGGTGAGTACACTTGACAACGGAAAATTCGTTCTTGTATACGTTCACACACAATTATATTTATTCGAAACATTTTGGTGACTGCTGCTAGATCCAAATTATTCATCCATTTTTCAATTTCATGGGCGCCTATTGCAGGAGCAATAGCATTCTCTATGTGTTTTCTTATATTTTCAATACTATCAAAAAGCACTAAAATGTTGGCTACATGTTAAAAACTAAAATAGCAGACTTACACCACCATTCATTATCGTGATGATTAGAAAAGAATGTTGGTAAACAGTTTCTTCCAAATATTCAATTACATCCTTTCTTATCTCGGAGTGATTTGACACAGTGCCATTCAAACGGTTCTGAGTAGTCATATGGTCTTCATCTATAGTTATTCAATAATTTTCACCAAACTAACGCCTTACTAAATGTATAAAACCACGTTTCGCATTAGGCATAGACAGTATTTGCATTTTCGTTCGTTTTTTGGTATTTTCTATATTCGTCTCCATGGCCAATAATAAAAAGAAATTTATTGTCAAATTTTGAAAAACATTGCTTTTTATTTTTGAAAGATGTCTCTCCAGCGTCCTTAGACTTATTTCAACTCCAATTTGGGCAAGCTTTTCCAATAATTCTCCTTTTGTCTTTATTTCTTTTTTAAGATACTGATCAGCTAAATTTATCGCACCAGCATTTTTTGCAAATTCATCGAAACCAATTCCACTGATATTTTTTAAGCAGCACAACAAAAGAAAAAATATTAAATATTGTGTTGAGCTCATTTATAAATTTTATTAGTTAGAATTTATAAGTAGCAATAAATATATTAATATTTTAATTTTATTGCGCTTGACAATGATGATAGTGTTGGCAAATAAATGGCGTAAAATATTATTAAGATTTATATTAATTATAACGTTGGCAAACAACTGACATAAAAATTTTATTAAAAAGGAAAGATATATTTTCGAAATTTTTGCTTTGCAGTTTTAGGAAACGCCCATGGTTGCGGTTTTTAGGAAAAGCCCACTTGGCGGGTTTTAGAAAACGCCCATGGTGGCGGTTTTTAGGAAACGCCCACTTGGCGGTTTTTAGGAAACGCCCATGGTGGCGGTTTTTAGGAAACGACCTAGCACCGAGTGAGGCGAGAAGAGGGCAAGGCAAATGATGCGATGGGACCGCGCCGTTTTGTGTCGATTGGCTGAGGATGCAGCGATATAGTGAGAGAGACTCAGAGAGGCCAATGAGCCAAGTGAAAGGGAAGAGAAAGAAAGAGCGTGAGAGAGAGAAGAGAGACAGAGACAATGAAATATAAGAGTAAGAAGGATATAAAATGAATTAGGTGAACAGAAAAGAGAGAGTGAGAGAGAGAAAATAAGAGAAAAAATAATTAACTAAGAAAGTGGCGCCGAAAAAAGGGCAAAAATAAAACAATATTAATTGCTGCAGTTATAAATTTAAAAAATTCCAAATTCATTTGAATTATTATGACAGCAATTTATTAAATTTGTTTTTTTAATATTTTTTTTATCACAGATTGTAGAATTTTTGCCAGAAAAGCTATAAAATTCAAATTTCCGAGTTCCAAAATTTGAGAATTGTATTTAAGCCAACTAAGTAGACATTTCGAATCAGACCACAATTATATGTTTGGTATTTCAAGCTTAGTTTCTTTAATAATGAATTTTGCAATTCGTGTACCGATTAATAAGGCTAAAAGTTCCAATTTTGGAATTGTTAATTCTTTTATTGGGGCTAATCTTGTTTTGGCAAAAACTAAGTATATTTCATTTGTTTCGATAAATTTCAAATAAGCAACTGATGCATAAGCTGCTCCTGATGCGTCGGAAAAAATATGTAATTCGATTGGAAGATTTATTGAATTTTTAAAGGATAGCGTTTTAAATGAATTTCTTCCTCATACGCAATTTCGTTCCAATTTTTTATTTCTTCATCGCTAAGTTTGTCATCACACTCTTTTTTGGATTTCCATAGATTTTGAAAGAATCTTTTATGTGCAAAATTACGGGTGAAATCCACCCCATAGGATCAAAATTTATGGCAATTAAATGAATTACATTTCTTTTAGTTGTTCCCTTGACTATGATTGGAATATTTATTGTGATTGTTAATTCGTCATTTTCGACATTCCATTTTATTCCAAGAAGCTTGCTCAATTTTGGTATTTCAGAACCTTCAATTTTTTGTATTTCGTTGTTAGATTCTTCATGATTTGAAATAAATTCTCTTAAATTCATTGATGCAATTTTTAAAATTTCTTTGCTCCAAAAATGTTTAAATTTTATCTCGTTATGATCTTCACACATCATTACGAAATTATCCACATATGCATTTTCAGCTAATTCTCTGCATAATTTTTCGAATCGAATTTATCTTTTTTATCGGATAGATTCAGATCAGTGTCATGTGTATTTAAATTTTTGAAATTTTCATACATTGGTTCGATTTTGGATAGATGGAGTTCAATTACTGCTGCTAACAAAAATGGTGAAGCATTAACACCAAATGGTAGTCTCTTAAATCTTCGAATTTCAATGTCTTTCATTTCAACATCTTTTTAGTTAAATTGAGTTCATTTATTGTTTCTTTTTTAATCCATAAGTATCTTGTAGTATCTCTGTCACTTGTGTCTAAACCAACTTGTAAAAATGCTTTCTCGATATCGCCAATTAGTACATATTTTTTGAGTCTGAATCTCATGATCATTCCACATAAATCTGGCATTTTCTTCGGACCTTGAAATATTTCGTCATTTAGAGAATGAGTGCCCCTTAATTTGGCTGAGGCATCAAATACTGGTCTGATTTTTGTAGTATTTGAACTCTCTTTTATAACTGGATGATGAGCTAAATAGTGTGTCAAATTTTTTGATTCAAATGGTACAATTTCATTTATATCCATATCAAGTTGATTTTGTAAAATTTCATCATAATCCAGTAATCTTTTATTTTTATATAATTGTTTAATTACTCCTTTTAATCTACCAAAACACAATCCAAAATTTGTTGGGATTTGCGGTTGTTCCTGTTTAAAAAGCCATTTGACAATATATCTATTGTTTTCAAATTTTAGATTTTTATTAAAATGTATAACTGCTAAATCATCATCATTTAAAGTGGGAGAATCTGATATTCCCAGACTCTCTAAATTCCAAAACTTTTGAATTGTTTTGTTTAAATCTTCTTTTTCTTGTTTTTGAACTGAAGCAAAATTGATTTTGTTATTTCAACTGTTCCTTTTCCAGAACATATATCACCTATTTTAGTTGAAATTCGAAAGAATCCTGAAGGTAAAGGTCTGATTTTTGTGTCAGATAGCATGAATTGCCAATAGTAGTCAATTCCGATTAAAATGTGTGGAGTTCTCAACCCAATTGGCATTTTGTGTCTGCCTATATCAATTGTTTTTTGCAGATTAACATTTATTATGTAGGTTATTTTGTCAATGGTTTGTAAATTTACCGTTTTACATAATCCATTGAGAGTTTTTATGCCAATTTGAACAACATGACTTTCTACAATTTTGGGTTTTGTTTGATTGAATGTAGAAATCGCCAATGTTTTCTTACAAATGGTCGGAAGATTTAACTTTTTTGCAAGTTCCGTTGTTATATAACTTTTTTGTGAGCCATTGTCGAACAGAATTATTAATTTGGATTCATTATTATTGTTTGGATTGATAATTGGTGCTTCAATTTTTCTTAAATCTGATGTGGCTTCTGAGGGTTTTCTTAAATTTCGTAATTCATTATGTAAATTTTCCCTCAATAAATTTTCATTTCCATATCTTGATTTTAATAATTCAATTACAATTGGATAATTTTGATTAGTTATCGGATATGGACTTATCATCCTATATGGCTCATCATGGATTTTTGAATATTTTCTAATTCTTTATCATTATGAATGGATGATTTATAATCATCCCAAAACGACGTCCAATTGGAATATTTCCCATTAAAATGGGTTAATGATTCAGCCGGTAATTTTATTTTTATTCTATGATTATTGTTCGACATATTAGAATAATCATATGAATTTAAATCTGATTTTATTTCTGAATCATTGGTTTGATCAGTTCCTGTTTCTTTATCATCAGTTTCCACTTCTGAATTTGGCTCGTTATGATCATCTTCGTTTTCATTTTCATCACCATCATTTTCTTCATTTTCTGAATGATCTCCTAAAATTCCTTTTTTATTTTTCCTTAAAATTTGAATAGACTTTTTTACCTCAATATAAACGCTTTTATTCCATCTAAGATTTCGTCTGTTTCTTCTAAAATTTTTGAATAATCATGTTTTTTCGTAAAAATTTTATATATTTTTATTTCAGCTTTTTTATCTCCGCCGTTCAATTTATTTCGAATTTTTTTCCATTTTTTATCAAGTTCAGTTAAGCTGTCGAAATTTTTCTCAAAATTAAATATTTCTTTTTTAACAAAATCATAGGTTTTGATACATTCTGTTAAATTATTTGGTTCATAATCATATTTTCCCTCTTCTGTTTGTTTATTAAATTTGTCGATTTTATTTTTTAAACTTTTAACCAGGATTGATATATGTTTTCTAATATTTCCAGACATTTTTTAATTTTCAAATAATGTATTCTTTGTGTGATAAAATATTAATGGGATGTAATACTACACCTTTTTCAGAAAGTTTCCACTGTTTTTTAAACTTTTTCTTTCACGTGTTAAAACTTTAAGTAAGAATTTAATGAATTTTAATCGTTTTTGAGGATTTAAAATTAAGTTTTCTCTTATTAATAAATAAGTTTCTAGGATTACTTCTTGAAAAATTCTTTCTAAATAATCGACTTTTTCTAAATTATTGAAAATACTGTAAGGAAAAATAGTAATTGATACTGTAAATTTGTATTTGGTTTTATTTTGGTAAGGGAATGGTTCAGTTTTCAAAATTTGATTTGTTACTTTAGAAATTCCGGGATAAATATGTAATATTGGAAAAGGGAAAATTGCCCTTCTTTCTAATTCGACAATTATTTCTTCAACTGTTAAGACAGGAATTTCTACAATTGGTTCTGGATCAAATTCTTCTATTTCTTCAAAATTTTCTTCTACAATTTGATTATCAAAATTTTCTTCTTTTTGGCCGACACAGTTTGACTTGTTTACTTAGTCACAACTTTTGTGACTTGTACTTAATTTTATTTATCTTATTCAAACTTTCGATCTTCAAATTTATTTTTTCTAGAATAGTACTTTTTTCTTTTCAAATTCTTCAATTAATTTGGAGTGATCAGAATTTCTAGTGTACGGACTATCTAATTTGGACTGTACTTTTTTTTATTACATGATTTATTTCGAATAATTTTTGACTTTTTGCTGTTTGTTTTGTTTTGAATTGTTTGTTATTATTTTTTGAAATATCCAGCTTAAACTTTATTTAATAAAAATTCCTTTTAACAATTTTTATTCAACAATTTCACAATAGTATCTGATCGCCTTCGAAATTAGTACAATTAATGGTATCTGATCACCTTCAAATGAATTATGATGAGCTTGGACCGTCAAGGACAATTTCTGGTTTGACAGAATCAGGATTGTCAACAATGTCGAATAATTTTCGAATAGATTTTACAGAACGATTTAGACCAAGAACAAATCGATCAAAGTGGGTATAATTGTTAGACAATGTGTCGAATTGCAATTTGAGTGTTTCTATTCCAGATCGAGTATTAACTCGTGCGGGGGAATTGATTAATGCTTGAATTTGACCAATCAGACGTTGATTAAAATTGGAGGCTTTTTCAGCCTTTTCCACAGAAATCAGAATGGAATTTGTGCGGGTGTCGACAATTTTCAGCTTCTTTTGCAATTCTTTCTCGTGGTGTGTGAGGGCAGCGTCGAACAGTTGCTGTTCCTTTGTTTGGACACGATCAAGCTCGTCCAACACTTCTGTGTTAATCGTCGGATCGAATGAATCAAGGAAGTCCTCGACCTCTTCTGGTGCTCCTGGCTTGATAGATTATAGTGCACGAGTATATTCTATTAAGTCTTTGTTTTTATTAAATTTTATTGTTTTCTTGACCTCTTTAATTGTCCGGTCAAGTTGACGTTTTGCTGCTTCTTCCTCTTGTTTGAAGTATTGCTTGAGTTCAGCAATTTGTTCGGCCGGCAATTGTCTTTTTGCTGGTGCAAATAGAGCTTTCGGCTTTTTCAATGGCGGTGTCGAAGATTTTTTCACTTCGGTCGTTGTAATCTCGTCGCTTTTGGCAGCGATTGATGAACTTCTCTTGCCACGTGTTTGTGGTTTTTTGGTCGGCTCTTTGTCCACTGAATTTATTAATTTTTATTTTTTTTTTCTTTTCTGATTTAAATCTCAGCGTTTAAATCAGACTTTTTGGTTTGAAGAACAGCGGTTGGCAGAAGAAGGTTTTTTTTAGTTGTTTCGCAGAACAGTGATGAACAGATGAAAAAAAATAAAAGAAAAAAACGGTTTTGAGTTTTTAAATAAAATTCGGCTTTTTTGTCTGCTTGATCAGTTGATCAGTTTGGCAGCTGTTGTCGTTGGTGGTGTCCGTCCTTGTGTTGCCGTGTTCCCGGGTCGTGGCACCAAAATTTGACGCGACCGCAAAGGAATGAAGTCGGAGTCAAAATTTATTAGAAAAATGGGACAAGGCAATGGGACAAGGACAAATGGAAATGCCGGAAAATTTTTGATCTCTCAATCGATTGTCGATTGTTGATTCGATGCCTCAATTGGACCAATCGGCGACCAGTAGTTAAGTCGTATTGTGCGTGGTCAAACCAGTAGTCAAGTCGTATTTGATTGGTTTGAAGTGGTGTCGGAGCGCTGGATTAGAGCTGAGACTTGTCGAGGCATGCCCACTGAGGAAATCGGGCTCCTTAAATACCTGGAAAAATTGCTGGGGAAAGGGGAGGGGTTGTTTGGGGCCCATTTGGCCAATTTGTTTACCAGGCCCATTTGGGCCGTTTTGGTCGGTTGAATTTTCTCAATTTTATCTCTTTTCCAATTTAGCTTTTCGTTAATATTTTATTTTGATTTGAATATTTATTTATTTCCCATTATTTCCCATCGTTCCAATTATGTTTTGGGCCTTCTTCGCCAAACACATTAATTGGTTTCAAATTATATTTTCGGCTTGTTTGTCGCCGATCGTCAATTCTCATTATTTGTTATTGCTTTCCTTCTTCCATCTCCCATTTTCTCATTCTGCATTTCCCATTTTATTATATGTTGAATTTCATTTTTATTAAATTTATCTTTATTAAAATTTATAGTAAAAAACCCTTTATTTAATTTAAAAAATTTATTTAATTTAGAACAGATTTTTCTAGGTAGAATTTTATTATTTTATTAGATTTATTTTATTCATTATTTTGCATTTTGTAGGCAAATTTTTATTATTTTATTTTTGGATTTATTTTTATTAATAGTTTTGTATTTTTTCGGATTAAATCCGACAGGGGATAGACATGAACGGCAAACCTTTGCTGGCAACCGCCCGCTCCACGGTGGATGAGCGGCGAATGACCGGCTTGCGCACATTAGCAGGAGTAGTGCCTATAAAGTAAGGGATAAAATGGGCACGAACAGCACCGACGCCTAACCTACCTGCAACCGCCCTCTCAACTGAGGGATGCCGAACTGCTGCAGCAGGACGCCGAGGCACCGGCGGCGTAGCTCGGTCAGCAGTGCAATGTGACGCAACAGCCCACGTTGGAAGCTCAACAGCTCAAGAGTCTTTCAAAGGGAATATAATATTTACCCGTATTGTCTACTGCCAATAAAGATAAAAAAAATACCTGTTTGACCTGCAGAATGTTTGACCTGCAGAACCACCTCATTGTTGCAGTCCTCCAGGTGCTCGATGTCCTTTCGCAGTTGTTTGTTGTCTTTGTTCAGTTGACTGATCTGCTTGTCCTTCTGGGCAACCGCCCAGCGCAATCGACGCTTTGCTTCGGAACTCTCAGCATACTTTAAAATGTTATAATGTTGGAAGTATTGTTGGAAAAAAATACATACGTAGTCCTGCAACTGTCTCATCTAAGCGGCGACGCGGAGCGAGCGCTCCACCAGCCGGTTGCAGAGCACGTTCCGCTCCGCCTCAGATTTGGCCTTCCTGCCGGTGATGGCGTTCAGGTCGTCCGCCCCAGCGACGATGGTGTCCTAAAACAACAAGAATTATACCTTTTGTTGGCAGTTGCCCACAAGGGTATTCTATGTACACTACCTCTTAGCCTGGGACTGTCAAAGGCAAACAAACCTCCTCGAAAGTGTAAATTTTTGATCAAATTTTACAAAAAAAATTGAAAAAATTTTACCTTCCAATGGGCTTACTCTAATTTTCAAAAAAAAAATTCCGAACCCCATAAATTTTTTTTGGTAAAATTGAAGAATACTACCAATTTTGATTTTTCATATAAATTATATATATCATTCGATTAGTCTCGATGAGACAAATCGAATGAAGGAGTGATCTGACTGCCGAAAAGATTTTTTTGATCAACATGTAAATTGACTTAGCAAGAATTTTCAGGTCTTTCCTACAAAAAATGTCAAAACATTGTGGCGCTTAATTTCTGTTAAAATTTCAAAAAAGTTTGTGATTATAAACATAACCTTAACGGTATATTTAAGAAATTAGAACAAAATTTGTTCACTACCCCAAGATTTGGACCCTCCAAATTAAAACAGTTCTGATAAAAGAAAACAGATACAATCTATATGTTCAAAAACCCTTTTTGTTCGAAATCGAGTCCGGGCTTCGCAGTTGTCAAAATGAATACCATATTCGTGATTAGCGACCCAGAAAACTACGAGACCGGGAAGCGAAAAACCCGAGAAATTTCCCGAGTCGGGAACCGAGAACCGAGAGTCGCACATCTCTAAAAATTGCAAATAATTTTGACTTTTAAAAATATATGTGCCATTTCTAATTAAACTTTTTTATAATATGCTAACAATAAACCTTTTAATAAATTAAATCTTTTCCAAAATTCTTTAAATAAGTTCAAAATTTTTCGATTTTTAATGTGTTTTTAATACCAAAAATTCAATCCTGAGGGGGTGTATTTTTCACTTTTCTTGCATTTTTCATGCGAAAATTTTCAAAAAATGGCTGAAACATGCTCTAAACGCAAAAAATGACAAAATATACATTTATTCTCGAATATACCCAGAATATGCGTTTATACCTTAAAAAACTTTACCAAATCATAAATTTTAACGTAAATAGCTGCATATAATTTATTGTTATTTTTATAACCATTTGAATTGTTATATACATATTTTGCATTTAAAAAATACATTTATTGTTTGTTTTTTTAAATTTTATGATAGAATAAAGGCATTTATAATCTTAATTATTTTGTAATCATCAGAAAAATATACATCAAATGCATTTGTTGA
Organism: Heterodera glycines; assembly: GCA_004148225.2. Classification (NCBI taxonomy): domain Eukaryota; kingdom Metazoa; phylum Nematoda; class Chromadorea; order Rhabditida; family Heteroderidae; genus Heterodera; species Heterodera glycines. The sequence continues at coordinate 13,553,113 of CP049708.1, read as the reverse complement.
AGTTAAAAATTTTAGTAGGTTAAATCATCTCGCCTATTCGGCGGTTAAAAGAAGTAACCGCCTATTCGGCGGTATTAAAGCGGTTCAAACCAGGTAATTTTCGAAAATGTAAAATAGTTTTTATATTCTTTATGATATAGAATTTAGTTATATTTTTATTAGAATTTAAAACTGATTAATTATTTGTAATAAAGCAAATATTTAATTTTTCTATTTTAAACTTTTTATTATTCTTCTAAAATAAAAGATCTTTATCAACAATTCCATATGGTAAAAATTTATGTAGAACACATATTTAAATTTTAAGTTTTCTTTTTTGCTTCCTTTTAAAAATAATCTTTTTTATTTTGATATTATTTCATATCGGGAATACATTACGTAAATATATGCTAGAATTTTGTATTTATTTGCTTCGTTTTTTCATCAAAATTTATTGATCAACAATTTAACAATTTTTTCTGATATAAATATTTAAAATAAACAATATCGAATTATTGTGAATTTAATAAATATTAAAAAATAATTACCTAACAGCTCATATCACTAGCAAAAATTTTTTCGTTGATTACAATTGCAAAAATTATTTTTGAAAATTTTGAATGCATTTTTATAATATTTATGTGCTTTTCTAACTTTTATTGGAAAATTAAATTAATTATTTAAAACAATGAAGAAAAATTGAGGTTATATGCAAAAGAGGAAAACGAAAATGGAATTAGGGGGAGGGAGGGGCATTTGATGGAGAAATAAATGCCAATGATGTGCTGGGGAAAATGACAATGATGCGATGGGACCGCGTCGTTTTGTGTCGATTGGTTAAGATGCAGCGCAGCGAGAGAGAGAAAAAGGGAGAATGAGAGCGAAAGAAAAAGAGAGAATGAAAGAAAAAGAGAGAGAAAGAAAAAGAGAGAGAGAAAGAAAAAAGAGAGCGAGAGAGAGAAAGAACAAAAATTATAAAAAGAAGAGAAAAAGTTCAGATAGCTCGGGACCGTAAAACACAGTATGGAATTGTCGGTTTTTTCAGTTTCGAGTTCCGAATTTTTTTAAAAGGTTTTCGGACTCGCTCATTTTGGCCCCAGTCCCAGATATAACTTTTTTTCTTTTCAACAAAATCCAATATTGTTGATATCATTCGGTAACCCTAAGTGTCTTTTATTAGCTTGAAAATTTCTAAAATTCGTTAAGGCTCAAAAAAAGTTATAGCCAAAAATGACTGAAAACCTTTTTTCTTATGTACTTTTGGCCATAAGTTTGTTCCAAATTGACCTTAGGCTATCGAATGATACCAAGAATGTTGGATTTTGTTGACAAACAAAAATTCCAAACCATGAATCTTTAATCACCTGACCGAGCTAATGGCCATCCTTTTAGAGGTTCTCCCGTCCTATTGGCTTTTGAAATTACAAAATTGCACCAATTCACAGAATCAGAACCAAAAAACTAGCAATTTTTTAATCCAAGATGAAATTCACCCATTATCACCCAAACAATTCGACAAATTGATGAAAAGTGGCTAATTTCCGATTACTTCCCCATACATACATGTATTTGGAAAATAATTTTATTATTTTTCCGATTATTCTTGTTTGTTCATTGTTTAGATTTTATTTATTTTTTCTTATTTAATTTTTTTATATTATTGTAATTTATTTTTATGATAAAAATTTTTAAGAAACTAAAATCTCATTCATAGGTCGGCGGTACTTTTTGTTTGTTTATGAAATCTGTTATTTATTTCTTTTCGAGAATATTTAATTACGAGACATCCACCCCCCCCCTGTCCCAATCGTTCCTCGTATGGCCCTTGGGCTGAGACACCTCTTGTGCAAGTATGTCCCCATATCGCATAAAAGGCATCTTTTTCATAAGCGCGGCTCAATTCGAAAGAAATTCGCTGTGAAAAGAAATAGTTCCATTCAGGCCAGCGATTCGCCCATGCAAGCCCTAAAAAACCCGAGAATTTTGCGCCTTTTTTGCATGATTTTCGCCAACACCAGCTATGTATGGGCATAGAAAGGTCATTCAATAGCCAATTACATTTTCTTCGTACACCATTAAGCAATTTTGTCAAAGAAATGAAAGAAAGTAGTTATTAGAATTTGATTGATCAAAATTTCACCAATAATCCTCAGGACGGCATTGGTGAGAGGAAGCCAAGAAAAACCGGTTATGTTCAGCAATGTGTAGCTATCGCTTACAAAATGCCAAACTCAAACATATTTATTTATTCAAAAAAAAAAAAAAAAAATAAAAATAACCAAAAGAAGGGCATGTGCCACTTACACTTTTGGCGGAAATGAGGTGAAATGGAAAGTAGTGATAAAAGATAATTTAAATTTTGAATCGAGAAGCAGAAATTAGAAAAGTCAGACCTCCAACAAAGGGAAAATTGTTGTTTTTTAGGGGTTGTAGAAGAGGAAAAAAAAATTTTTTTTATTATTTTTTTTGAGTAAAATTTTTAGAGAAAGTTTGAGGGATATTTTATTTGAAGAAATTGTTGGAGGTCTGGTGGAACTATTTGTTGAAAAGATGAGGGTATTGTTTTTTGAGCGATTGAATTTGGTGAACAATTTTGTCGGTGGGTGGAAATGAGTTTAATGCTTCATAACAGACGAGGATTGTTTGGTCAAAAACCTCCGGCGGTTTGGAAATGTCGTCGCTGGCCTCCTTCTGGTTAGGTCCATCTTCGACAACGGGAGTCGGGGCATTTGTCTGTGAGCTTGCCGGTGCCATTGGAGTTGGTGTCTGTTGACGTTTTCGGAGGCGCTCTTCGTATTCCTTCTTGAGTTGTTCTTTGGTCAGCGCAGGGCGGACGAACAGACGGGCCATGTTCTGTTGAGAACGGAGTCGAGCACGCTCGCGCTTCCATCCCCCGAGTGCCACGTGTTGATGTGTAGCTGTTGGCAGGACCACCTTGAGCGGACGAGGTGTTGTTCGCTGGGGGTCGAACCGGCCGAGTCGAAAGACGGCGGTTGGTTCGGCCTCAACTTCAAGATGGTCCAAGATTTTGGTGGTGGCTTCCCTGTCTTCCTGAACGCGCTCCGATGGGCGAACGGCATTGCTTTCTGGGAGGCCAATGAAGACCAATGTGCGTTGGCGTTCTTGCTCTGCGAGTGCGACAGTGTTTGGGTCCAGGTCCAGTGAGGGTGCCATTGAACGTTTTGCGGGAGGCGGAGTGATGTTTGATGCGTTGGTTCGCTTCATGTCGAATAATTAGCAAGAAATAATGTTTTTTGCGATCTTATTTGGACAATTAATTGCCATATTTGCAACGAAAAATGTTTAAGACTGCTTAGGCACTTATTTTATTTGCATATTTTCTTTTTTTCTTGATACGGCACAACCAGAACCCTTCGGCGACGGCATTTTCTTATCTTTTAGTCTAATTTACTGTCGGATTGTCAACTGTCGGAATGTCCACTGTCAGATTGTCCGGGAGCCAAACGAAGTGGCCTCTCTCTCCCTTTCCCCAGCCAAACCTTAAATTAGTTGCAATGAATGGACTGGACTGTCTTCTTGTTCAATGTTCCGCTAGCATATTTATAAACAAAATTTTTTAATTCATATATAATAGTTATTTAAATTTTTTAATTTTTTTTCAACTTTAAATAACAATTTTTAGTAGCCTTATTTAAGTACGATCTTTTTTCTAGTCTTTGTTATGTAATTGTAAAACTTTTGTTTTTAAGATATAAACTTTTCCATTATGAGCGTTATTCATAATAAAAAAGCAAATAATAGCGTTGGTTAGTAGTATAATAAAGAATCCACAATCTCCAATATGAGTAGATTCTTTAAAAAGCACAAGCACATATAAAGCATGGGTTAAAAATAAACAAAGAAACACTATCTCCGGTAGGAGCAGGTATTTGGTTGTCTTTGAAAATATTTGTGCATTCTCTTGTAATTTATTCGCATTGAAAGTTTATCGTACATTTGATGATTTTTTGTGATACATTAATTATTTTGTTGGGGTCATTTACTTACCCTTGACACTTACTAATCTTTGGAATAACTGATTCCTCAGGTTCTTTATAAAACTATAAAGCAAAAATACAATAAGCGTTGGTTAGTAATGTAATAAAGAACACACAACCTCCAGTATGAGCAGGTTCTTTAAAAATCAAAAGCAAATATAATGCGTTTGTTAGTTTAATGCTGATAGCATAGCTCGGTTATGAGCAGGTTCTTTCAGTTGATCCTACGTTAACTCTCACCAGTCCACTGGTCTTGGCAAAGTGCGGGACCAGCTTCGCACCGGATGTTGGCCGTTAACGATAAGGAATTATTGTAAACCTTTCGGACTACAATCGCCCGATAAAATGAAGCTCTATTACATAGGCTGTATTTACATGTATGACGTAACACGTAACAAAATTAGACGAATGGAGAAAATAAATTCCAGTATTTATTGGGGCTGGACCAAATGAATATTTAGATGTAAGCTCTACAAATTTGAACTTTAATAAACAAAAATGAAATTAAAGTCTATTCAAATGAAATTCATGTTTTTATGTAACATGTAAAAACGATAGATGGAATTTGTGTTTAATGTAACATGTATCATAGACTTGAAAGAACAAAAAAGGAAAAAATATTATTTGGATTTTAATTTACATGTGACAACATGTAACATGTAACAATTGTAGGATTGAATGAACAAAAAATGAAAGTTTCCAGTATATTTATAGTGGTGGACCCAAGGAAGTTATGTTTACATGTAACATGTAACAAATAATTAATTTTGACTTTAATGAACAAAAATGAAATTAAAATCTATTCATAGGCAATTTTTGTTGACATGTATTATGTAGCAAATTAGACTTGAATGAACAAAGGAAAAAATATTATATGGATTATAATTTACATGTGACATGTAACATGTAACAATTGTAGGATTGAATGAACAAAAAATGAAAGTTTCCAGTATATTTATAGTGGTGGACCCAAGGAAGTTATGTTTACATGTAACATGTAACAAATAATTAATTTTGACTTTAATGAACAAAAATGAAATTATAATCTATTCATAGGGAATTCTGTTGACATCTAATATGTAAACAAATTAGACTTGAATGAACAAAGGAAAAAATATTATATGGATTATAATTTACATGTGACATGTAACATGTAACAATTGTAGGATTGAATGAACAAAAAATGAAAGTTTCCAGTATATTTATAGTGGTGGACCAAAAAATTTTATGTTTACATGTAACATGTAACAAATAATTAATTTTGACTTTAATGAACAAGCACTTAATTAAAATCTATTCATAGGCAATTTCTGTTGACATGTATTATGTAGCAAATTAGACTTGAATGAACAAAGGAAAAAATATTATATGGATTATAATTTACATGTGACATGTAACATGTAACAATTGTAGGATTGAATGAACAAAAAATGAAAGTTTCCAGTATATTTATAGTGGTGGACCCAAGGAAGTTATGTTTACATGTAACATGTAAAAAATAATTAATTTTGACTTTAATGAACAAAAATGAAATTAAAATCTATTCATAGGCAATTTCTGTTGACATGTATTATGTAGCAAATTAGACTTGAATGAACAAAGGAAAAAATATTATATGGATTATAATTTACATGTGACATGTAACATGTAACAATTGTAGGATTGAATGAACAAAAAATGAAAGTTCCAGTATATTTATAGTGGTGGACCCAAGGAAGTTATGTTTACATGTAACATGTAACAAATAATTAATTTTGACTTTAATGAACAAAAATGAAATTAAAATCTATTCATAGGCAATTTCTGTTGACATCTAATATGTAAACAAATTAGACTTGAATGAACAAAGGAAAAAATATTATATGGATTATAATTTACATGTGACATGTAACATGTAACAATTGTAGGATTGAATTTATAAAATATAGTAGCCACTACAATGTTTAAGATGTTTTCAATTAATACAATTTATTGTTTATCTAAAGTAATTATAAAATTAATGCTTCATTTAAATATCAATATCGCTTGCTTAATTGAATAATTATTTTTACTGTTTTATTAATTAAGTAAAAACCTAAGAATCCGTTCCCTATTTATTAAATACATTTTCAAATCACTAACTTAGGTCTTCATCGGCTCAACATTTATCATCCAGTATAAATCTTCGAATGTTACTTGCATTTTTTAAATATAAAATTTGGCGTGATGTATTTATTATTTAAAAATTTAAATGTAACAAATAATTAATTTTGACTTTAATGAACAAAAATGAAATTAAAATCTATTCATAGGCAATTTCTGTTGACATGTATTATGTAGCAAATTAGACTTGAATGAACAAAGGAAAAAATATTATATGGATTATAATTTACATGTGACATGTAACATGTAACAATTGTAGGATTGAATGAACAAAAATGAAAGTTTCCAGTATATTTATAGTGGTGGACCCAAGGAAGTTATGTTTACATGTAACATGTAACAAATAATTAATTTTGACTTTAATGAACAAAAATGAAATTAAAATCTATTCATAGGCAATTTCTGTTGACATGTATTATGTAGCAAATTAGACTTGAATGAACAAAGGAAAAAATATTATATGGATTATTATTTACATGTGACATGTAACATGTAACAATTGTAGGATTGAATGAACAAAAAATGAAAGTTTCCAGTATATTTATAGTGGTGGACCCAAGGAAGTTATGTTTACATGTAACATGTAACAAATAATTAATTTTGACTTTAATGAACAAAAATGAAATTATAATCTATTCATAGGGAATTCTGTTGACATCTAATATGTAAACAAATTAGACTTGAATGAACAAAGGAAAAAATATTATATGGATTATAATTTACATGTGACATGTAACATGTAACAATTGTAGGATTGAATGAACAAAAAATGAAAGTTTCCAGTATATTTATAGTGGTGGACCCAAGGAAGTTATGTTTACATGTAACATGTAACAAATAATTAATTTTGACTTTAATGAACAAAAATGAAATTATAATCTATTCATAGGCATTTCATAGATGATAATTTTATTGAAATAATTTTAGGGTTTTAAAATCACTTTACCATACTTAGGTCCACGGTACGCTCAGTGACATGTAACATGTAACAATTGTAAGATTGAATGAACAAAAAATGAAAGTTTCCAGTATATTTATAGTGGTGGACCCAAGGAAGTTATGTTTACATGTAACATGTAACAAATAATTAATTTTGACTTTAATGAACAAAAATGAAATTAAAATCTATTCATAGGCAATTTCTGTTGACATGTATTATGTAGCAAATTAGACTTGAATGAACAAAGGAAAAAATATTATATGGATTATAAGTCAAAATAAAAATCGCTTAATTTCTCAAAAATTCTCATCTTTATCCATTTCGTGAACATAATTGCAACTCAAAAGTGGTGGACCCAAGGAAGTTATGTTTACATGTAACATGTAACAAATAATTAATTTTGACTTTAATGAACAAAAATGAAATTAAAATCTATTCATAGGCAATTTCTGTTGACATGTATTATGTAGCAAATTAGACTTGAATGAACAAAGGAAAAAATATTATATGGATTATAATTTACATGTGACATGTAACATGTAACAATTGTAGGATTGAATGAACAAAAAATGAAAGTTTCCAGTATATTTATAGTGGTGGACCCAAGGAAGTTATGCTGTTGACATCTAATATGTAAACAAATTAGACTTGAATGAACAAAGGAAAAAATATTATATGGATTATAATTTACATGTGACATGTAACATGTAACAATTGTAGGATTGAATGAACAAAAAATGAAAGTTTCCAGTATATTTATAGTGGTGGACCAAAGGAAGTTATATTACATGTAACATGTATCAAATAATTTATTTTGACTTTAATGAACAAAAATGAAATTAAAGTCTATTCATAGGGAATTTGTATTTATTTCCTTTTCAAACAATGACAAAAAACTAAATAAACAACAAAACTTCAAAAACAAATCACAAAACCAATTTAAATCATAAATGCGGACGCATTTTTTTAGATATAAATTGGTTGTCATCATCAAATTTGTTCCTTTTCAATGCAAGTGCCGTAGTTTTATTCTCTTCAAGAGTGACAAAACCAACCATCCTATTTAAAGTTGCACGAACTATTTGCTCATCAGTCAATTTTCTCTCCTGCGGGCTTGTATTTTTAAATGTCCTTGCCATTGAAACATTTGATGAAACGTAAGTATTAGTCCTTTCGTTTCTAATGACCTGCGCAACCATTCGATGAACAATAAGATGCACAGCTTGTTCGTCTGTGAACTAAAATGCTCATAAGAACAAAAATTGAAAATATATAAACCTTTTCAATGAGTTGGAAATTGTTTTCATTATTTGCACCCTTGTTAGAAGTGAATGAAGTAGATTTTTTGCTAAGTTGTCCTTCGAGCACAGATATAAGGCCCTCGGTTGGTTTTACTGAAGAATTTGCAATTTCCTTCCGCTGCTGCTGGGTCTGGCCCTCGGTTAACTTTGAAGAAGATGAATTGTATTCCATGAAATAAAAGCAATCTTTAAAAATTTAAAATGTGAAAATTAAATTAAAGTCTATTCATATTGAATTTGTGTTTATATGTTACATGTATCAAACTTAGGAACAAAAAAAGAAAAAATTAATGATTTACATGTGACATGTAACACGATACAAACTTAGTCTTGAAATTTGGGTTTATAGGTAACATGGAACAATTGAAGGATTGAATGAACAAAATTGGAAAAAATATTATATGGATTTTAATTTACATGTGACATGTAACATGTAACAATTGTAGGATTGAATGAACAAAAAATGAAAGTTTCCAGTATATTTATAGTGGTGGACCCAAGGAAGTTATGTTTACATGTAACATGTAACAAATAATTAATTTTGACTTTAATGAACAAAAATTAAATTAAAATCTATTCATATGGAATTTGTGTTGACATGTAATATATAACAAATTAGACTTGAATGAACAAAAAAGGAAAAATTATTATATGGAATTTGGTTTACATGTGACATGTAACATGTAACAAATAATTAATTTTGACTTTAATAGGGAATTTCTTTTGCATGTAATATGTAAAAAATTAGACTAGAATGAACAAAAAAGGAAAAATTATTATATGGAATTTGATTTACATGTTACATGTAACATGTAACAAATAATTAATTTTGACTTTAATGAACAAAAATGAAATTAAAATCTAAATATTTTATGTAACATCATGCAAAAAGTTGGATTTGAATGAAAATGATAATTAGGATATTTTTTATTCAAATTGTATTTGTAAAATATTTGAAAATTTTTCGCAAAACCGAATAGCAATCAAATAACAAAAGAGATAGATGTTTCCTTAAAGACGACTTCAAAAATTCAAAAAATCAAAATCCACGAGATCCAGGGTACATATTCATATGCATGAGCATGGGCATCGTAATAGGCATGGAATAATTAATCGGCATTGCAAAAGGCGAGATAATAGGGAACGACATCGAAAACGGCAACACTTGTTGAATTGGATTTGTTGATGGAACCATGATTGGCGACATAAGTGTAACTGATGTGGAAGTGGGTATGTTTGTGCTTTGCAGTTTCAAAGGTTTCACTGACGGCCCTATGAAAATTCTTTATTTATTTCAATGCCGAAAAAACCAATAACCTCGGTTTCGCAAATTTTTGTAATTTCCATTCGTAAGATTTCTTTTGTGCTGACCAGAATGCAAATGCAAGTTTTCATCTTTCTTCTTATTTGAATAGCCTTTTTCAGTAACACCGGTCGCCTTCACACGTTTTCGAGGGGATTGCTAAAGAGACGTCTTTCAATTTACTTTTAGCAATTTCAACTTATCGCTGAAGATGATTTACTTACACGAATGCGTTTGTTAACCAATTTCTCTTTCTTTTGCTTCACCATATACTGTTTTACATCAACTGTCGCTCCATCAATTTTGTGAGGCCCGCCAGACAATGCATCAGAAGACTAAATTAGAATCAAAGATAATTTTTTAACAACAACATGCCTGCTTTTCCGTCTCAAAGGTTACAATGCCAAAGCCACGAGAACGTTTATTTTTGGGAATACGTACGACATAGCAATTGGTGATATTACCAAATTTAGAGAAGTAAGCATTTAATGAATTCTTCGTCGTCGTAAGCGATAATCTAAAAAGTTAACTAATCTTCTTTTTCCAATTAAAAAAACCCGCCAACGAAGATCTTGCGCGCGTTTCTAGCATCGTCACTTTCTTTGTTCTTTCCTGCAGGTGCTTTCGAAACCGATGTTTTGTTTGATGTATTTAATATTGTAATGTCACTTCTCGGAGAGAGAGAACGCTGCCTAACAATAATTTCACGCGATTTTCCTTTTTTGTTCTTCTTAATTTCATTGATAGAGGTTGAAATATTAAACAATTTTATTAAAATATACCAAAGAATTTCAAGTTTTTATTTCTGCTTACCTCGGGAGATTTGATCATGTTCAATTGCTTAGTGTTCTTAACATTAATCACTGAGTTGTCATGACGTTCAAAAGAATTAAAAATCTCATCCGATGAATCCGAGGAAGTTGAACAAATGCGAATTCGACGAAAGTAACGGACCGATTGCTGGCCCTCGGTTGGTCTTACTGAAGAATTTGCAATTTCCTTCCGCTGCTGCTGGGTCTGGCCCTCGGTTGACTTTAAAGAAGATGAAACGGATTCCATATAATAAAAGCAATCTTTAAAAATTGAAAACGTGAAAATTAAATTAAAGTCTATTCATAGGGAATTTGTGTTTATATGTTACATTTAGGTAACATGTAACAATTGAAGAATTGAATGAACAAAAAATGAAAGTTTCCAGTATATTTATAGTGGTGGACCCAAGGAAGTTATGTTTACATGTAACATGTAACAAATAATTAATTTTGACTTTAATGAACAAAAATGAAATTAAAATCTATTCATAGGCAATTTCTGTTGACATGTATTATGTAGCAAATTAGACTTGAATGAACAAAGGAAAAAATATTATATGGATTTTAATTTACATGTGACATGTAACATGTAACAATTGAAGAATTGAATGAACAAAAAATGAAAGTTTCCAGTATATTTATAGTGGTGGACCCAAGGAAGTTATGTTTACATGTAACATGTAACAAATAATTAATTTTGACTTTAATGAACAAAAATGAAATTAAAATCTATTCATAGGCAATTTCTGTTGACATGTATTATGTAGCAAATTAGACTTGAATGAACAAAGGAAAAAATATTATATGGATTTTAATTTACATGTGACATGTAACATGTAACAATTGAAGAATTGAATGAACAAAAAATGAAAGTTTCCAGTATATTTATAGTGGTGGACCCAAGGAAGTTATGTTTACATGTAACATGTAACAAATAATTAATTTTGACTTTAATGAACAAAAATGAAATTATAATCTATTCATATGGAATTTCTGTTGATATTTATTATGTAGCAAATTAAACTTGAATGAACAAAATTGGAAAAAATATTATATGGATTTTAATTTACATGTGACATGTAACATGTAACAATTGTAGGATTGAATGAACAAAAAATGAAAGTTTCCAGTATATTTATAGTGGTGGGCCCAAGGAAGTTATGTTTACATGTAACATGTAACAAATAATTAATTTTGACTTTAATGAACAAAAATGAAATTATAATCTATTCATAGGGAATTTCTGTTGACATCTAATATGTAAACAAATTAGACTTGAATGAACAAAGGAAAAAATATTATATGGATTATAATTTACATGTGACATGTAACATGTAACAATTGTAGGATTGAATGAACAAAAAATGAAAGTTTCCAGTATATTTATAGTGGTGGACCCAAGGAAGTTATGTTTACATGTAACATGTAACAAATAATTAATTTTGACTTTAATGAACAAAAATGAAATTAAAATCTATTCATAGGCAATTTCTGTTGACATGTATTATGTAGCAAATTAGACTTGAATGAACAAAATTTGAAAAAATATATATGGATTTTAATTTACATGTGACATGTAACATGTAACAATTGTAGGATTGAATGAACAAAAAATGAAAGTTTCCAGTATATTTATAGTGGTGGACCCAAGGAAGTTATGTTTACATGTAACATGTAACAAATAATTAATTTTGACTTTAATGAACAAAAATGAAATTAAAATCTATTCATAGGCAATTTCTGTTGACATGTATTATGTAGCAAATTAGACTTGAATGAACAAAATTGGAAAAAATATTATATGGATTTTAATTTACATGTGACATGTAACATGTAACAATTGTAGGATTGAATGAACAAAAAATGAAAGTTTCCAGTATATTTATAGTGGTGGACCCAAGGAAGTTATGTTTACATGTAACATGTAACAAATAATTAATTTTGACTTTAATGAACAAAAATGAAATTATAATCTATTCATAGGGAATTCTGTTGACATCTAATATGTAAACAAATTAGACTTGAATGAACAAAGGAAAAAATATTATATGGATTATAATTTACATGTGACATGTAACATGTAACAATTGTAGGATTGAATGAACAAAAAATGAAAGTTTCCAGTATATTTATAGTGGTGGACCCAAGGAAGTTATGTTTACATGTAACATGTAACAAATAATTAATTTTGACTTTAATGAACAAAAATGAAATTAAAATCTATTCATAGGCAATTATCTGTTGACATGTATTATGTAGCAAATTAGACTTGAATGAACAAAATTGGAAAAAATATTATATGGATTTTAATTTACATGTGACATGTAACATGTAACAATTGTAGGATTGAATGAACAAAAAATGAAAGTTTCCAGTATATTTATAGTGGTGGACCCAAGGAAGTTATGTTTACATGTAACATGTAACAAATAATTAATTTTAACTTTAATAAACAAAAATGAAAATAAAGTCTATTCATATGAAATTCATGTTTATATGTAACATGTAAAAACGATAGATGGAATTTGTGTTTAATATAACATGTATCATAGACTTGAAAGAACAAAAAAGGAAAAAATATTATTTGGATTTTAATTTACATGTGACATGTAACATGTAACAATTGTAGGATTAAATGAACAAAAAATGAAAGTTTCCAGTATATTTATAGGGAGGACCAAAGGAAGTTATGTTTACATGTAACATGTAACAAATAATTAATTTTGACTTTAATGAAAAAAAATGAAATTATAATCTATTCATAGGGAATTCTGTTGACATCTAATATGTAAACAAATTAGACTTGAATGAACAAAAATGGAAAAAATATTATTTGGATTTTAATTTACATGTGACATGTAACATGTAACAATTGTAGGATTGAATGAACAAAAAATGAAAGTTTCCAGTATATTTATAGTGGTGGACCCAAGGAAGTTATGTTTACATGTAACATGTAACAAATAATTAATTTTGACTTTAATGAACAAAAATGAAATTAAAATCTATTCATAGGCAATTATCTGTTGACATGTATTATGTAGCAAATTAGACTTGAATGAACAAAATTGGAAAAAATATTATATGGATTTTAATTTACATGTGACATGTAACATGTAACAATTGTAGGATTGAATGAACAAAAAATGAAAGTTTCCAGTATATTTATAGTGGTGGACCCAAGGAAGTTATGTTTACATGTAACATGTAACAAATAATTAATTTTAACTTTAATAAACAAAAATGAAAATAAAGTCTATTCATATGAAATTCATGTTTATATGTAACATGTAAAAACGATAGATGGAATTTGTGTTTAATGTAACATGTATCATAGACTTGAAAGAACAAAAAAGGAAAAAATATTATTTGGATTTTAATTTACATGTGACATGTAACATGTAACAATTGTAGGATTAAATGAACAAAAAATGAAAGTTTCCAGTATATTTATAGGGAGGACCAAAGGAAGTTATATTTACATGTAACATGTAACAAATAATTAATTTTGACTTTAATGAACAAAAATGAAATTATAATCTATTCATATGGAATTTCTGTTGATATGTATTATGTATCAAATTAGACTTGAATGAACAAAATTGGAAAAACAATGAATTTTTGAAAAAGTTATTAAGGTTGTAGGCAGCTTTACGCCCTAAGATGGGCGCTTCGCGCCCATTTCTAAATTTGTGGGGCTCGTAAGAACACTTCGTAGCCTCAGTGCTTCGCGCCCGCTTCAAAATATGTTACATGTTACATGAAAACGGAGGGAGTTCATGAATTTCCTCTCTTAGCATGTAACATGTAACATGTATTAACATAATGAAAGCAATGAATTTTTGAAAAGTTATTAAGGGGTTGTAGGCAGCTTTACGCCCTAAAATGGGCTCTTCGCGCCCATTTCTAAATTTGTGGGGCTAGTAAGAACACTTCGTGGCCTCGGTGCTTCGCGCCCTCTTCAAAATATGTTACATGTTACATGAAAACGGAGGGAGTTTATGAATTTCCTCTCTGAGCATGTAACATGTAACATGTATTAACATAATGAAAGCAATGAATTTTTGAAAAGTTATTAAGGGGTTGTAGGCAGCTTTACGCCCTAAGATGGGCGCTTCGCGCCCATTTCTAAATTTGTGGGGCTCGTAAGAACACTTCGTGGCCTCGGTGCTTCGCGCCCGCTTCTAAATATTTTACATGTTACATGAAAACGGAGGGTTTCATGAATTTCCTCTCTTAGCATGTAACATGTAACATGTATTAACATAATGAAAGCAATGAATTTTTGAAAAGTTATTAAGGGGTTGTAGGCAGCTTTACGCCCTAAGATGGGCGCTTCGCGCCCATTTCTAAATTTGTGGGGCTCGTAAGAACACTTCGTGGCCTCGGCGCTTTGCGCCCGCTTCAAAATATGTTACATGTTACATGAAAACGGCGGGAGTTTATGAATTTCCTCTCTTAGCATGTAACATGTAACATGTATTAACATAATGAAAGCAATGAATTTTTGAAAAGTTATTAAGGGGTTGTAGGCAGCTTTACGCCCTAAGATGGGCGCTTCGCGCCCATTTCTAAATTTGTGGGGCTCGTAAGAACACTTCGTGGCCTCGGCGCTTCGCGCCCGCTTCAAAATATGTTACATGTTACATGAAAACGGAGGGAGTTTATGAATTTCCTCTCTTAGCATGTAACATGTAACATGTATTAACATAATGAAAGCAATGAATTTTTGAAAAGTTATTAAGGGGTTGTAGGCAGCTTTACGCCCTAAGATGGGCGCTTCGCGCCCATTTCTAAATTTGTGGGGCTCGTAAGAACACTTCGTGGCCTCGGCGCTTCGCGCCCGCTTCAAAATATGTTACATGTTACATGAAAACGGAGGGAGTTCATGAATTTCCTCTCTTAGCATGTAACATGTAACATGTATTAACATAATGAAAGCAATGAATTTTTGAAAAGTTATTAATGGGTTGTAGGCAGCTTTACGCCCTAAGATGGGCGCTTCGCGCCCATTTCTAAATTTGTGGGGCTCGTAAGAACACTTCGTGGCCTCGGCGCTTCGCGCCCGCTTCAAAATATGTTACATGTTACATGAAAACGGAGGGAGTTCATGAATTTCCTCTCTTAGCATGTAACATGTAACATGTATTAACATAATGAAAGCAATGAATTTTTGAAAAGTTATTAAGGGGTTGTAGGCAGCTTTACGCCCTAAGATGGGCGCTTCGCGCCCATTTCTAAATTTGTGGAGCTAGTAAGAACACTTCGTGGCCTCGGTGCTTCGCGCCCTCTTCAAAATATGTTACATGTTACATGAAAACGGGTGGGAGTTTATGAATTTCCTCTCTTAGCATGTAACATGTAACATGTATTAACATAATGAAAGCAATGAATTTTTGAAAAGTTATTAAGGGGTTGTAGGCAGCTTTACGCCCTAAGATGGGCGCTTCGCGCCCATTTCTAAATTTGTGGAGCTAGTAAGAACACTTCGTGGCCTCGGTGCTTCGCGCCCTCTTCAAAATATGTTACATGTTACATGAAAACGGGTGGGAGTTTATGAATTTCCTCTCTTAGCATGTAACATATAGTGAAATATGTTTCATCTTTATATTAATTATTTAAAAAATTTTCTTCTGTTTCAACAAAACAATTTTTAGATCAGTCTGCATGATTTCATTTATACATTAACTTTTATACAAATTTTTTTTACTTCGATTCCATTTCTGGTTAAAAAATATATATATTTTATTATTTATTTATATATATATATATATATATATATAGCTATTGGATCTATAAAGCTTACTAAGTTTATTATTTTAAAATCTTAATTATAAAAATGTTTGATGGACGGATAAAAAACGATGAATATTTTTGATGTGATTATTAGCTTTTTTATTTATTAAAAATCCTCGATGAATTAGCCCAACAATTTTACGAAAGTATCGGCCTTTCGATAATGGTTTTTAGCCTTATTGTAACTTTTTATTATTTTTAGTCTTAAATAGTTGTAAATTCAGAGATACTTTCTCTCAGCTTTAATTCATAATATTTTTGGGTTCTGCCTGTTTTAATAATAATTTGTCAACCTTTATTTTATTCGTTTAATTGGAGATACAAATGTTCTTTTATTTTTTAAATAGGGCTTTAATTTTTGTTTAACGGTTTAAACATTGTCTATCATTAAGACGGTAACTGCTAATTTCGCATTATTTTAATTTTTATTAATATAAAATCCCCAAATGCTCGGAGCCAACCAATTCTTCCTAACCGTAAAATTTTGGAAATCTTTTAAAAACGGTAGAAGGTTTTAAAGAGCTTATTGTAAGCATAATTTGCAAAAGGGGAGGGTGTTATCGTCGAACGCATCGCACCATACATACCTCACTTTTTTACGATGTTTTCTAATTTTTTCCCAGCAATTCGCGACCTGTACATCAAAAAGAGACGCAAAACAAACATCGTATTCGTGCTCAAAATACTCCAGAAAAATATTTTTCACCCCCCTTGTGGCCCAAAAATCATCCGGGTCAAGGTTTGTTTGTTGAAAGAATGACTTTCACACAGAAAAATAATTTATTTAAAATAATAATTTTTCCGTGTTAATAATTTAAATTGGATACCCTTGGCCAAAATGTCGAGCGAGGAGGGCACTAAAGTTTCAAAAAAAATTGGATCGAAAATTTTTTTTCCCCCCTCAAAATGATGCCCCAGAATCCCCAATCACACGGGGATTCTGAGGTCTTAACGTGGTCAAAACTGAAATCTGATTTCAGATTCGTAATCAGAGTCATAAAATACCCCTTAGGACATGTTTTTGAAAGATTTTTGGTGAAAAAATTTTTCCACTCAAAAACCATGTACTCCCCCCTTTGGTCGCAAATTCCGAAATCACTTTAATTTTATAACTTTTTTCGAAAAAGTGTTAAAAATATGAAATAAAATTTATAAAATAGAGAAAAAAATCGCGGATTTTTTCATTATTTTAATTTGTGAAAATAGGTTTTCAGAACCGAGTTCTGAATTTTTTTCTGAAAATTCGAAAATTTCCAGAATTTCTGGAATAACTTTTTTCATTTTACAGATAGAAATTCCAAATAAAGTCCATAAAATCGTCCTTATTTTTCTCAATTTTTCTTGCTTTATTCTATGAAAATTGGACAAACCTAAGTTTAGTTATGAATTTTCAAAAATTACCTCAAATTCTCGAGGCCCAAAAAAATGAAAAATTTTCAAAATTTATTAAAAAATTTCAAAAAATCTGAAACGTTAAACAAACATCATATTCGTGCTCAGCACCTCAAAATACCCCAGAAAAATATTTTTCACTCCATTCTTCAACCCAAAAAAAATTTTCAAAAATTTCTAGGGGGCCTAGCTCGAAAATTTTTGAAAATTTTTCGACATATAGTACACCATTCGATAGCATTTTGAAAGCTCTACAATTTTGCTCTAAGGCAATTTTTCGCTAAAACCAACCCCCGACGAGTTATGGGCCCGGGACTCAAATGTCCCGCTCAGGCCAAAAATTTTTTCTATTTCCGGAAAAAAATCGAAAATTTTCTAAAAATGTCACCAGTCGATAGAGCTCGAAAAACGGTTGCTTGAAAGTGGTCTCCGTTTTTCTGGGAAAATTCGTTAAAAAATCATAAAATTCAAAAACCAAAAAATCGTTTTTTAGGCCTAGCTCGAAAATTTTTGAAAATTTTCGAAATTTTTAAACATGGTTCGATAGCCCTTTGAAAGCTCTACAAAAAGTCCGCTGGCGACTACCCGCTCCGAGCAAACCCTGGCGCGGCATTCAGCTGGTACTGAAGTGTCCAAAAAAAGTAGTTCTTACGTTGCCTAACCTACAGGTCAGGGGTTTGATCTGATCAAAAAAAGTTTGCTGGCAAAGTTGTAGCCCATAGTGTGGGCATTGATCTTTTGGGGTTCACTAAGCCTTAAAGGCAAATGCAAAAATTTTCGTAACACTGAGACTGTCAGCAAAGTCAGTTTTAGCGCCGCTGGGACTCAGTCGGCCACCGAGATTTTTTCTGCTTATTTTTCCCAGATGCGCCGTCAAAAGTTGGTTATACAATGTATAACTTTCAGACCCGTATCTATTCCCGTTCTGCTCAAATTAGTTTTTGAAACGAAACCCCTTGTCAATATAACATATATATAATTTGGGTAAGCGGGGTCAAATTTATTTCTTGAATTGTATCAAGCCAATTATCGATGTTTTCAAGAAGTTCATCTTGGTTGGTGTAATCGTTTTGGCTCAACTGATGATTTCATAAGAAGTGTTCGGGATAGTCATTTTACAAAATTAATTTAGACCGGTAGATTGCTTTTTAATTAGAAAAGAGATATTTAATATATTTTTCATCGTTAAAATATTAATTTTTAATATTGTAAGTAAGTTTTTTATTGTTTATGTACATTTTAAATACAAATATTATTTTAATTAAATCATTTTTAATTAAACATTTTACAATTCCAGTGATTTCAATTAAAAGCTTACTTCACACAGTTCCAACTTACATTTTTTGGTTTTTAACATGTTCGGCATTCTGAATTTGAAAGATTGTTGCGTAGCTGAGAGTGAACAGGTTAATAATTTCGAGAATATGTATTGTTGTTTTATAATTGGGGAAAACGAAGGGGCGTAACTTTTTATTTGTTCCAAATTTACAGAAAATTAATGTAATAAAATTTTGCCTTTAATCCATATTATTTGGAAATCTCCTTTTATCTTGGGTTGTATACTTCTAAATTGTTCTCTGTGAGTACATTTCTTTGTAAAAATTAATTTTAAGGACTTGATGTTCATACTAATTTTTAAGCTAAATCATCATAAGCTCGTTTGTGTCGATGGCAACATTTTCAAAAAATACATAATAATTTAAATTTCTTTTTTAATTTCTTTCAATATTAATAAATTTTTATTATCTTCTTTATTGTTTTTGAACCGTCAATGAATGTCCTGTGATTTCTTTTGCGTTATAAAAAATAATTTTTATACCTATAATTTTTTCTAAACTCGAACATGCATATAATATTTCATTCTCCCCGGCTAGATGAGGAATTTATGTAAAAAGGCGCTTTTGATTATTCATTTACATATATCAATTTGTTTTTCATTATATCATTTTATATATCATTTATTCATGTTCATAAAATATTTTGATTAAGTCTTTAGGTAAATCATACAAACTTCTTTCTTCCTATCAAATAATATTTGCACTTAAAACATCTTAATGAAATTAATATTATTCTTTTTATTTAGAATAAACATGATCTTTGAAATTATGTTTTGTGCATTTTCTTGTCATCGCTTTGGAAAAATTTCATTATTTCATTGGTGTAATAAATTTTTTTTTTTAGTTTTTTCTATAAATATTCTAGTAGTTAATTCTGTCATAGTATTATTTTTTAAATTCAATTTCAAATCAACATATATTTTTGATTTACCTTCAATTGAATTATTCTTGCTCACAAAATAATAACTTTTTTTCATGTTAAGGTGTTAATCTTGTCAAATAGAAATAAGTTTTATGAAAAATTAATAAAGAAAAATTTTGTGCCTCAAACACCATTTAAATTTTTTAATTATTTTCTATGCTTTAAATTAAGCTATTTATAAGTATTATAATATAGTCACTGAGCACTCATTAAGTTTATTATATTTACATAACTTATATTTTGAATATTTAGAAATTATTATACTTCTTTTTTTTATTTATTATTGAAGCTATTTTAATTTTTAGCATAAAAAGGAAATTAATTTTTATTATCCAATTTTTAAACGATAAATTCAACTTTTTATAAAAGGCTCGGACCTATGAAATTTTAATTTATACAAAATAGAGAGCTTATATTATTTTTTTTTTGAATAATTTTTTATATTATTTTGGGATTTTATTTTTTAATTATATTTCCCATTAGCTTTTAAATTAATATTTATTTTTACTCTAGTCCAGTTTCGGTTTTTTTTAGGATTTAAAAACAAATAAAATAGTAAATTATATTTTTAATTGGAAATTTTTATTTAAAACTTAGAAAGGAACCAAATCTCAATTCTGCGCTAAAAAAACGGCGATACAATCCTTTGATACGGCTTTTTAAGGGTTTCTTGAAATGCGTCAGTGGGAATTTAAATGTCATAAAAACAAGTCTCCTAGGTTTTTGACGTCGCTGATCACGAATCCGGCATCCACTTCAGTCAATTCGAACTTCGGGACCAAATTCGAATAAAACTTCTAAAGTTTAATGACTTTCCTTTCAGTTTTGTTTCTGTGTGTTTAAACTTATTGTATCACTGACGCATTTTCTATGTTTTAACGATTTTACAAAAACTAGATTTAAAACTTTAAATATTAATATTTCTTTTAATTCGACATTTCTATGATTTTTTCAAAAAATAACAAAAAAAAAAATTTATTACATATTTTGTACATATTATTTTTGTGATTCTTATTTTAATATAATTTACATTTGTATTGGTTTTTTTCATAAATAAGTTTAAAAGTGTTAACAGTTTTAGTACGACAGAATTTTATTTAAATTAATTGTTTCTTCTTAAATTAAAATGAGTGTTATCTGCATTTATAATTTTTATGTTTTTCTCTGTCACATTTTTTGATATTTGAATTTATTTATTAATTCGCGTGATTCCTCAAAAAAGATTGTTTCATTTATGCCAAAACTCAAAATCGTCATTCACGCTTCCTTTCGTGCTTCAAAACCGGCACATCCTGCAGCGGCTGCGATTTGCTTTGTCTGTTTTTTTTGTTAACTTTTGAGTTTTTCTCGTAGTCATCAGTGTTAATTATATATTTAAATGAAAATATATTTTCAACCTTTTGACTTCAAGCGTTTTTTGCACAAAGACTTGCATTATTGCAATAGTTCTTTATTCTTATTATGGCGTTTTATTAATAAAGGATTGTATAAATATTTTTTTATATAAAATTCGTGAAAGCAAACAAACTATTTTTACAAATCTATTCATTTAAAATCTTTTCTTATTTAATCTCTCATTTAATACCAAATAGTATTAGTTTAGCATAATTATCTTATACAAGGCAAACTTTTATACTGTATTATAAATCATTTTTATAATTTAAAAAAAATATTTTTTCTTTAAATTTGCAAAATTTAGATATAGTTGAAAATTTGGTTAAATTTTTCAATTCAGTTATTTCTAAAATGAAGCCAAAAATAAATGTTTTAAAAATATTCTATTAATGAAGGATAAAAAATTTATTTATTAATTCTCTCAGTAAACTTTCATTGTTCTTTTTTTGCTTTATTTAAAAATCCGCCTAGATATATTTTTAAAATTAATTATTGATGATTTTCATTTTTAATAATAATCATATGTATTTTTTAAATTTATTTTTATTTATATAAACCTCCAAACTTTCATTCTGTTTCTCTTTTAAAATCTGAGCAGCTTCCGTCAAATTATTTTTTATTTGAACAATCTATTTTTTTCGATTTTTAAATATTTTATTATTTTAAACTAAGATATAGAATGCTTAACTTGCAACATATGCTTTTTATACTAATATATTACAGTGCGATTGCTGATGACACTATTCCGTCCTCGTTTCAGATTCAAATTATATATTAATTATTTCATTTAAATTGATAAAAAGTTTAATTTTAGAACTGAAATTTGTCATTAATTATTTCTATTATCTATTTATTTTTTACTTTTTATTTGTCACTAGATTTTGCCATATTAATTTTATAATTGACAAATTTAAATTCTTTCTTGTCAATAATCCAAGACTTCTAATGCATTCTTTCATTCCAGCTTTTTATATTAATATTGCTTTCAGAAAAATAATGAAAAAAGTTAGATATTACATTTATATTTTTTAATCTTTAAAAGCATAAACAATAGAATAAATATTCATTGCCTCATTATGCCTCCATATTTTTTTAGATTTACATAGATTTTTTAAATGTTGACAAAAGCCAATAAAAGTGGTTGCTTAATTTCAAATAAATGATGATAAAAAATGCATTTGGTATTGTTAATCATTTTTAAGTAGTAGTTTTTCTAGAAATTTTTAAGTTTATTTAAATTCAAATTAAATTTTAAATATTATCAATAAAATAAATCTATTAATTCGAATTAAGCTATTAATTTTGAGATGATCTATAATTTTTATAAGCTTCAAAGAAGGTAAATTTAAAAGAAGCGACATATGTTTTTTTATTTTAATTATTTTTATACAATTTCATCGATAAATTTTTCAGTAAAGATTTAAATAAATTAATTGTATTTCAATGTTTTAGTTATTTGTTCGTTATAATAAAATTTATTATATTTCGAAGTAAAAAAAATGCCTTGGGGTGAGTGATTGGTTGACCCAAAATATTTTGATTGGATAATGTTATTTAATATTGTACTAGCAGATGATTTCATCTTATTTTGCATTTTATGCTGATGATTTCCCATTTTATATTTAAAGCACTTATATAAATCTTAATCAGGGTACGTTTTTCTATGATGAACTCATTCATAAATTAGAGTCCTATGGATAAGTTTGGACCGATAACAGACAATTCAAATATATTTATTATTTATTGACACGATTCCCTGTGTCGTCACTTGGAAATGTTTATATAATGTTGACCTTTCAGTCATTCTGGTCACTTGCCGTTTTCTCCTTCATTTCCATTTATTGATTGTCTATCCTCCGTCATTTATTTATATGTTATTTATCATTTATTTTTCTTTTTGTCTTTGTTTTAATAAATTGTGTAAGCTAAAGACATAACAATCTTCTTAATAAAAAAATTTCCTCGACGTCTTGTTTTCATATACCTAAATTATGTATAATTTAATATCTTATTAAATAAGTTTTATAGGTTCAACCCCGAATTGATTTTTAGAATGAACTCAAAAATTATAATAGGAATATTTAAAGATGATATTCGTAGATGCTAAAATCTGTCAAAATGTTTAAATTTTGTGGTGTAAAATGATAAAATTTCATTAAAAACAGCAACAAAATTAGCTAAATGTCCGAATTTTGCGTTGGAAGAACATTTCGGCCGGAGTTATGCCGTTTAACGAAATTAGTAAATGCTAAAAAACGTTAGAAAAATTTTACAAGATTTTTTTCTTGAAAAATTTTTAGTTTGATCGGGACGTTCGTTTGAACGTGTCAAAAGTTGTGCAAAGGCCGCGCAACTTTTCAATTGTTGCCGCTGTTCCAGTCGAGCGCATCTCGAAAACTTCTGGCCATTTCGAGAAAGAGTCCACGATGATGAGGAACAACATTTTTCCGAAAAACGGTCCGGCATAGTCCATATGGATCCGTTTCCATGGACCATCCGTTTTCGGCTAAGAGTGAAGTTCGGTCTTCACTGGTGCTTTTGCTTCTAAAGAACACGGTTGGCACGATTTTACCAAGTTTTCGATTTGCTCGTCCATTCCTGGCCAATAAACGTATTGGCGCGCGAGGCTTTTCATCCGCTTTATTCCGGGATGCCCTTTGTGCAAGAGTTGCAACACCTCATTTTGCAGCGAGGCAGGGACCACGACTCGTTCGGAAAATGCAAACAATCATTCTCGATTGTCAATGCCTCGCGCCTGCGGTGGAACTGCAAAAGTTCGTCCGAAATTGCTTTTGACATAATCTCTTTCCTTTTAAATATTTATTTTAAACAAATCATTTATTATTCTTGCCACCCCGACAGGCATCAACTAGGCAAATTGCCGATTTTCAAATTTTAAAATTAAAATTTTAACAATTTCCAGCAGTGCTTATACTTGCCACAATTCTTTCATCGTCCGGCATTGGCGTTTTTGCGATCAGTCGCGACACAACATCGGTATGTCCAAATTCTGACGTGCTTTTGTAATCGATGTCGAAGTCGTAGCCTAAAAGTGTGATGGCCCAACGCTGCAATCGATTTGCTGTGCATGCTTTTATTCCCTTTTTGTTGCCAAAAATGGTTTGTGATCAGTTTGCAGTGTAAAATGTCGTCCAAATAAGTATTTATGGAACTTTTAACTGCATAGATCAGAGCTAATCCCTCCTTTTCAATTTGGGAAGTTCTTTTCAGCGGGCGTAAGCGAGCATGACGCATGCGCGATGGCCTTCAAATTGCCTTCCGGAAAACGATGACAAATGACGACTCCTATGCCATTCTCAGAAGCATCGGCAGAAACGACGATTTCGCGACCCGGGTCGTAATGCGTCAGCAGTTTGTCTGACTGCAGGATTTCAATGACCTTATCGAAGGCCTGCTGGCACTCATTCGACCAATTCCATCCCACGTCCTGCTTCAACAACTCATCCATTGGTTGTCGAATGAATCTCATGTTTCGGACAAATTGCTGATAATGGTTGATCATTCCAAGGAATGAACGCAATCAAATAAGCATAAACTGAATCAACTTTCAATATAAAATTTAACTCTATAAACAGCCCCGATCTACATTCACCTTCAATATGAAATAAATATAACAATTTATCTTGAAAACTATTGTCTTAACGATCAATGCCAAAGTCACAATTTTTCAATTTTCGCCATTTGCTAAACAAGTGAAGCCCATTACAACAAATTTACATAGTAATTATTTTTATATTAATATATCAAAATAATTTAAAGTTAAAATTTTCTGCTTCTCGGGGGTTGTCCAGGCATTTGAAATATTAATTTTAAGTAATAAAAAAAAGTTAAACATAAGTATTACTTTGAAAAACTGGGGTTGTAATTGCATGTAAACAAGGTACTAAGTAAATGCTACGCAAATCAAGGAATAAAATATTAATGCCTCTGGTAAATATTTTTTTACAAAGGATAACTTTTTATGGAAGATCAATAATTAATAAATAATTAAATTTAAATTAAATAAAAAAATAATTTAGGATCAGGCCAGAAAAATGCTCCTTCTTCAAAAGCCAAATTAAATATTTGGGCTTTATTGTCGACAAAGACGGAAGAAGGCCTGATCCCTCGAAGATCCAAGCCATTGCTAAAATGCCAGTGCCAACAAATGTTTCGGAATTGCGTTCATTCCTTGGAATGATCAACCATTATCAGCAATTTGTCCGAAACATGAGATTCATTCGACAACCAATGGATGAGTTGTTGAAGCAGGACGTGGGATGGAATTGGTCGAATGAGTGCCAGCAGGCCTTCGATAAGGTCATTGAAATCCTGCAGTCAGACAAACTGCTGACGCATTACGACCCGGGTCGCGAAATCGTCGTTTCTGCCGATGCTTCTGAGAATGGCATAGGAGTCGTCATTTGTCATCGTTTTCCGGAAGGCAATTTGAAGGCCATCGCGCATGCGTCATGCTCGCTTACGCCCGCTGAAAAGAACTTCCCAAATTGAAAAGGAGGGATTAGCTCTGATCTATGCAGTTAAAAGTTCCATAAATACTTATTTGGACGACATTTTACACTGCAAACTGATCACAAACCATTTTTGGCAACAAAAAGGGAATAAAAGCATGCACAGCAAATCGATT
Source organism: Heterodera glycines (assembly GCA_004148225.2). Lineage (NCBI taxonomy): Eukaryota > Metazoa > Nematoda > Chromadorea > Rhabditida > Heteroderidae > Heterodera > Heterodera glycines. Next base: position 13,527,148 of record CP049708.1, on the reverse strand, counting down.
GCAGCGTTGGGCCATCACACTTTTAGGCTACGACTTCGACATCGATTACAAAAGCACGTCAGAATTTGGACATACCGATGTTGTGTCGCGACTGATCGCAAAAACGCCAATGCCGGACGATGAAAGAATTGTGGCAAGTATAAGCACTGCTGGAAATTTTGTGCTTAATGCCATTGAAAAAGGACTCCCCATTGTCCATGAGGGTCTGATCAGGGCAGCTGATCAGGATCAGACAATTCAAAAGGTAAAAAAATTCGTCAAAACTCAATGGCCCAACAAAAAGGCAATTTCGGACGAACTTTTGCAGTTCCACCGCAGGCGCGAGGCATTGACAATCGAGAATGATTGTTTGCATTTTCCGAACGAGTCGTGGTCCCTGCCTCGCTGCAAAATGAGGTGTTGCAACTCTTGCACAAAGGGCATCCCGGAATAAAGCGGATGAAAAGCCTCGCGCGCCAATACGTTTATTGGCCAGGAATGGACGAGCAAATCGAAAACTTGGTAAAATCGTGCCAACCGTGTGCTTTAGAAGCAAAAGCACCAGTGAAGACCGAACTTCACTCTTAGCCGAAAACGGATGGTCCATGGAAACGGATCCATATGGACTATGCCGGACCGTTTTTCGGAAAAATGTTGTTCCTCATCATCGTGGACTCTTTCTCGAAATGGCCAGAAGTTTTCGAGATGCGCTCGACTGGAACAGCGGCAACAATTGAAAAGTTGCGCGGCCTTTGCACAACTTTTGACACGTTCAAACGAACGTCCCGAAAATTAAAAGGGGAGGGAATTGCCAGCGCATCGGAGACATTTTTGGTCACGTACAGGACAACGCCAAGCGAGTCGTTAAACGGCATAACTCCGGCCGAAATGTTCTTCCAACGCAAAATTCGGACATTTAGCTAATTTTGTTGCTGTTTTTAATGAAATTTTATCATTTTACACCACAAAATTTAAACATTTTGACAGATTTTAGCATCTACGAATATCATCTTTAAATATTCCTATTATAATTTTTGAGTTCATTCTAAAAATCAATTCGGGGTTGAACCTATAAAACTTATTTAATAAGATATTAAATTATACATAATTTAGGTATATGAAAACAAGACGTCGAGGAAATTTTTTTATTAAGAAGATTGTTATGTCTTTAGCTTACAGAATTTATTAAAGCAAAGACAAAAAGAAAAAATCTACAAATTTTCTAATTAATTATATGATTCGACCAAAACAAAAAAAATAGTTAAAAAAAGAAGAATAAAAAATATAATTATCTGAATTAAAAAAGTCAAATGTAAAGCCAAAAGAACAAAATAAAGAACGAACCATGAAGCCGGCGAATCTACCAAAATATCAAAAAGCGATTAGAAAATTTTTGAATGATATTGACTAACAATTAAAGATATTATTAAATATTTTATCAAAATTTAAATAAAAATGAATTACATATATATGAAAATGATTAATTAAAAATTATTAATACACTTTATAATTAGTGCAATCAATATTATCTTTAATTTGTTGCTATAAAATAAATTATAATTATTTATGCTAGTCCCATTGTATCCTAAATCATATCATGACCAATTTTTAATATTATTCATTCAAAAACCCAACAAAATTCATACACGCTGCAGTTCGCCTAGTCGAGAGTTTAAACAAAATTAAAAAGCATATGCGTGAAAAGAAGAAAAATCAATAAATAAAAAATAAAAACGATATTATAATTTATGTAAATGAACAAGAAATAAAGGTAAAAAATAATTTGTTGATTAAAAAAAAATACGAATTGATGATAAACAACTTAAGTTAGGATGTAGTTTTAAAGATAAATAAGGAATGTAAAGATTAAATGAATAAGTCATTTTACTGAATTTCTTATTAGTAAATTAAAATCCGGTTTGTTTTGTTGTGATTGATGTAAATTTAAATTTTAAAAAATGAATTCAAAAATCGACCAAAACAAATGAATAAGAAAAGTAATTAAATTTGCAAATAATGGTAAATACTTAAATTGATTACTTGAACGCCTTCGTGGAAAATTTTTCTACTTAGCAAGAGTATAGAAATTTTAATAAAGAAAAGGATATCCTTGTTTCGAGATGAACGACACAACCGAAGTTAATTCAAGAAAATTAATAAATCTTAAAAAATATAAATTAAAAATTTTTGGTTATATAAAGAATTAATTATGAATTACCACTCTTTCAAATATAAATTAAAAATAAATTAAAAGAATCAAAATTATTAACAGCTCATACTTTATAAAAAAGATGACAAATAATATAATAATTAAAAGAAATAAAAATAAATATTTTTTATTTATAAGCATCATCAGTCATTCTGTTAAATTTTCTCGGGAAAGACTAATTAATGGCTGCAGTAATTGGAGCAGTAAAAACTGATAAAGATAATTAAGACAAAGTAAGAGGAAATTGTTAAAACATTCAATGAAAAAATAAAAATAATCTGTGTGGTTCATGCATAAAAAGAAAAGGCATAATTAAAATAAAAACTTAGTTATAATTATAAATAAAAGGATTATTTTTAAATTTTATAAATTTATCCGATTCACTATAATAATATGTTCAAAGATTTTCCAGTTTAAATAATAATTCAAGTTTTAAGAAAGATTCTTCAATAAAAAAACAATACATCAATACGTAAATTAGTATTTATATTCAAATTTAAAAAAATCAAACCACACCTTAAAAATAAATGAAAATTAAGCTAATTTTTAGATACAAATAACTAGGTTGTGACTTTTATGTAAATACATATTTTTCCTGGCTTCTCCATGCTCTAATTAGTAGGAAAAACACTTTCTTTTTTGTTTTTCCGAACAAAAATTGGGACTTATTTACATATTTTTACATATTTCTGGATTATTATACATATTTGGTACATATTTTGGACTTTTTAGCATTTTTTTTTCTAAATTTTTTTGAGATTTATAAAAAAACATTTTGTAAAAAATATAAAATCTTTTTTTGAAAATGTACCCTTAAAAATCGGTTTTTTTTTCAAAAAATGATAAAAAAATTTGATTCTAAGCCTATTTAGGTCATTTTTATGGCATTTTGTGCCTATTTCACTGTGACCACTTTTTGTACATATTTTTGCCGACCTGCAAATAACATTATCTATTTTTACTTGAAAAAAATTAAAATATGTTTTTTATATCGTATAAAATTTTCAAATGTAAAAGTTAGATACGTAAAAACTCGAACGATATCCAAAAGAAAACTCAAGTAAAAAATATTTAATTTAGCAAGACAAGAAAAAATATGTGCCTAGTAATAAATATGAGAGATTTTAGATTTGTTCTTCAGGAGGTACAGTTGGAAAAACGATTAAGAATTTTAAAAATTACGACTTTTAAATTCATAATACTTAATCGTATTCAAAAGGAACCAAAAATAATCAAACAGCGTAAAAATAAAAACTTCGTATTTAAGTTTGGAAATTAATAATATAAATTTATATTCATACAAAAAAGAAAATAAGAAAAAGGTAGAGTGAAAGAAAAACGGAATTAGTTCTAAAATATAATTCTTCTTCAAATATTTGATCTTTCTATCCAACAGAAAAATTATTCAATAAAACATATCGAAATTAAATTAACAATTGTAAGTAAATTGAAAACAAATTTTTTCAGACAAGAAAATAATTAACAGAAGAAAAAGCTAAGTCAATGGCATTGAATGTTGACACCTATTTCACGTCGCGGATTTGAAACGCCGGTAGGACAATTCACACGAAAAGTAATAAGGAATTAGAATTTTAGAAATATTAAAAATTTAATGGTGAAATAAAAAGATATTTTTATAAATTTTAGAAAAAAATATGGCGGCAATAAAGAAGTCAAATACGAAATTATATATTATTTAATAAATGTAATAAAACATTTCATTACATTTAAGGAGATTGCAATTGTTATATTTTTATTTATCAGTTTTGTTGTAAATTCTAGTTTTTATTTCCAGTAGGATTTCGACGTTGGCAGATGGTCTTAAGGCCTAGAGAGGCAATTTTCTAAGCATATCAATATAAAAAGTCATTTTTAAATTGCTAATATAAATTGCATATGTTTTTGGCTTCATTCTTTTTTAAACAAATTTTGCTTACATTTTTAAATAATAAATTAATTAAATTAAGTTATTCAAATTAATTTACACAAATTTTAAAACTCTTATTTATCTATTAAAGTTCGATTATATTTTTTGTTATTTATAAGATTGTATACTTTATAGGCTAAATTTAAACCAAAATTCTTTTGATTTATTTTTTTTATAAATTAAAAAAAATTTTTGGCCAAATAATATATTAAAAATTCAATGTAGCCTTTTAATTTGCAATCTTTTTCAACTGCTGATCTAACGTACGGTCAACGATCTCTACAATTGCATCGAGTCGAACGCCCACCAAAAAATATCATTGTTTTCATTATTGTAATGTTATATTTACAAGGATTTTATAAAGTAAAATAATTTAATTTTAATTAATTTTGAACGTACTTTCCTTCTAATATTCTTTTTAATTATTAAGTAAATTCTTGAGTTTGAAAATGTTGCTTGGTATCGTTACTATTAAACTTTTACAAAATCTTAATCGGAGGAAAGGAGAATTAGTTTTATCTTTTTTTATGATTTTCATATTTTTACTTTTAAAAATTAATAATTATTGTTATATTTTGATTAATTAAACAATTAAGCTATTTTAGATATTATTTATTTCTGTTAAAATATTTAACCCTTTTTCATTCTATTTAATAAAATCATTCATCCGCTGCTTAAAGCCTTGGTCAAATCCAATAAAAGATTCCGCCGGTAAAAGTTGAGGCGTTTTCAGTAAATTAACTTTGCTTTATATTTTTAAATATTTTTATAAATTTTAGAAAAAAATATGGCGGCAATAAAGAAGTCAAATACGAAATTATATATTATTTAATAAATGTAATAAAACATTTCATTACATTTAAGGAGAATATTCTAAATAAATTATAATTAAATGATTTCGACTATATAAAAAAAACAAAAAATATTAAAAACTTTAAATATACTCAATGTTCATTTAAAAAAGGTAAAATTAATATATTTTTAGGTTTAATTCAAATATGAAACACATCATCACAAGATTAGAAAGAATAAATATAGCAAAAGGATGAATCACTAAAAGCAATTAACAGAAATTACCGAAGAGCAAACGAAACGATATGAAACTGCAGATCCATTTACGGAAAAATGAACTTATGTTGTCACTAAGATGTATAATTTTTATTTATTACAAAAAATTATAAAAATGATTTTTAATTCTAAAATAAAATTATCATTTAAAAAACTAAAATATTAATTGATAAAAGTGATAATTAATTTTAAATTTTTTGATTTGATGAAGGTTTTTAGTCTATATAAATCCATATTTTGGGAGTTTTCGAGAATAAATCCATATTTCGACATTTTTGCGTTTTTAGTCAATATTTTGGCAATTTTGAGAGCATTTTGTTCGATACGTTCCCTTTATATAGGCTCCCCTAGCATTGAATCTAGAACCCCCCTCTCGAATAAAGCCCCCTTTCGGAGGGGGGTTGAACAATAGAGCCCCCGGGGGCTATAATCGAGTAAATACGGTAGGTATAAAAACGCGAAAATTCAGAAATGTCGCCTTTTATCGGAACGGGCCAATTGCGTCCCGCCAACTGCGTCCCAGGCCAACTGTGTCCCAGCCAACTGCGTCCCAAAATAATTTTAATTTTTTTTTCGAAATTTCCTTTGAATAAGGTTTTTAAAAATAGAAAATTACGAAATTTTGAAAAAAAAACTGGACTCTGTGTTGGCCCTATCCTCGTTTACAAGCCCAGGACGAGTTCTATTTTTCCTCAAAATTTTTGTAACAATAGGATTTTTAATTTTCCCGAATTTTCAAAAATCTGGGGGTGTATAGCCGGCGGAATGGATTACCAAACACCTAAATATTACGGAATTCGGTTCTATTCTAGGGAGTACACAGTACAGTATGGACGGGATCGGGATCCTGCGAATAAATTTGGGATCCCGACTCGGGATCCCACCAACCTATCTCCGGTCTCTAGTGTACAGTTGTCTTCAGCCTAAATGAAAGGACGAAAGGACCTGGAAAACATTTTTGTTCTGTGTCCATTAACCAGGAACTTTTCAAATTTTTCATGCACTTAAAATTGTTGCACACTTATTCCCGGTTCGATCTGCTTATCATACAACTTTATTTTAAAAAAACCCGCAAATTCTTCCTCTATAATTAGGGCTAGGAATTTAAGTCAAATGACTTCTTTTTGCTGACTCTAATGGCCTTAAAATGGTGCTATGTCATTATTTAAAAACCAACATTATGTGCGTTATTTAAAAAACCATCATAATAAAAATTTTTGCTTTTAACTTTGCTCTAAAATGACCAAATTTTTAATCCTTGCTATCATACGATAGATATAAATGTTCTTTATGAGCCTGTAAAATTTCAAAAAATTTTATTAAGTTTAAAAAAAGTTATGGCCAAAAAACAAAAATTTTCATAATGATGGTTTTTTTTAAATAACGCACTTTATGAAGTTTTTTAAATAACGGCTCCGCCCCCTTAAAATGACTTAAAAATTGTTCTAAACTTTGTTTCGCCGGCTTCATGGTTCGTTCTTTATTTTGTTCTTTTGGCTTTACATTTGACTTTTTTAATTCAGATAATTATATTTTTTATTCTTCTTTTTTTAACTATTTTTTTTGTTTTGGTCGAATCATATAATTAATTAGAAAATTTGTAGATCGAACTTGAAAAATTTTAATAAAAAATATTTTTAATTGTTTTTTTAAAGAGCCTGTTGCGACGTTAAATTTTTTTATAAATTAAGCAATATAAATAAATCAAAACAACTAAGTTTAAATTTTTTAAAATATTTTTATGAAATTATGGGCTGTGGAAGTTAGTTTTATTTGGAAAATAATTTTATTATTTTTCCGATTATTCTTGTTTGTTCATTGTTTAGATTTTATTTATTTTTTCTTATTTAATTTTTTTATATTATTGTAATTTATTTTTATGATAAAAATTTTTAAGAAACTAAAATCTCATTCATAGGTCGGCGGTACTTTTTGTTTGTTTATGAAATCTGTTATTTATTTCTTTTCGAGAATATTTAATTATTCATTTTCTTCCTTTTTTAAATATTTAAATTATATAATAAATTTTATCAAAAAATAATGCATTTGCTGGTTAAAACTACTAAATCCGTGGCACCCAAAACAGTCAGTTGAATTTTATTGTACAAACCTTCCATAATTTATAATATTTTATTACAAATACTTTGAATATTTTATAAAGCATTGCTTTTATGAAAAATGCCTTCAGATCTCATTGTTTTGTTTTTCCAAATTACAATTCCTTTATATAAATGTATTCAAATTTTATGATTCTATTTTAATTTAAATATATTTTTACATAATTAAATATCATTCAAATAATATATTATTTTTGCTTTCCGAGAATTTGTAAACCTTTTATTTTCTAAAGCGCATTTTCATTTCACGTCGTAAACCTTCTTACACATGACAAGTAAGTCCTGCTCGCTGGGATCTTGTTTTATCTTTAAGGCACTTAATAATTATGTAACTTTTCTTTTATGCAAAATTAAAATCCCTATTAAATTTTCAGATAAATTTCTCATTTTTATTTTTTTTTTGAAAAATTATTATTTTAAATATTTTTTTGTCAATTTATTGTATAAATAGAAATATTATTTTAAAGCAACTCGCAGATACTGGATTAGATCATGTTTAATGAATTTAGAATTATTTTTTATTAATATTTATTAATATATGAAAACCGATTGTTTGGTAAAACAAAATAAATTGAATTTTTTCCTTGCCTTGACAATCAATAAAATAGACTCGTGTATCCGTCTGGAGTATTTATTATAATATCAAATATATCTTCACATTTTGTAATTTTATTTTAATTATCTTTTAATGTGTATTTAAATTTTTGAAATTTTCATACATTTTTCAAATATTCTCAGTTTCTGTAATAGTTTGTAAATTAATTTGGTTTATAGATGTCTTGTAGTATTTTATAAAAATAAATTGGAATATACAGAAATGTATTTAATTTTTAAAAAATAATTTAATTAATGTTAAATAATTATTTTACTTTTAAATTGATAGTGACTAATTTAATTTTATTTTCTAATTTCTTTCATTTTTGGTCATTTGATGTTCTATAAATAATTTCTTTCTTCATTAGTTAAAGTAATTTGATGTACTATTTATCTGAATTTTTTGGTTGTTTTCAAGTTTTATTTGTATCCAAGAATTAGCTTTTACAATGAAAATTTATTTTTATTTTGTTATTTTTGAATATAACTGTTAATAAATATAGCTATTAAATCGGTATTTTCTATTTTCTTTTGAACTTGCCAAGAAACGTTTTATCACAAGTTTTTTCTGTTCATAGGTATTTATAAATTTTCATCAAACTTTTATCTTTATTCACTCTCATTGGTGTCCCAAATTTTGGTACTTCTCATCAAGATTGGTTTTACAAGCGGCTAAACATTTTCTTTTCTTTCCTTCTTATTTCTTTTTTAGTTTAATTATTTTCTTTATATGGCATCAGTTGTATCTATTCGAAAACAAGGACGAATTTATTTTTATGTTTTCGACCAAATTAATATGCTATTCTTTATTCTTTAAATTTTCGTTTTTAAATATTAATATCCCAACATTTCTCACATTTTTATTATGTATAAAAGGTACTAAGATGTTCTTCTTCCTTTATTTTCATTAAAATTTCTATAATCTCGCTTAAGACGTGATGGTGTTCACTTAATGCAAGGATCATATAATTCTTTGTAAATTTTATTTAAAACCTTAAATTAGTTGCAATGAATGGACTGGACTGTCTTCTTGTTCAATGTTCCGCTAGCATATTTATAAACAAAATTTTTTAATTCATATATAATAGTTATTTAAATTTTTTAATTTTTTTTCAACTTTAAATAACAATTTTTAGTAGCCTTATTTAAGTACGATCTTTTTTCTAGTCTTTGTTATGTAATTGTAAAACTTTTGTTTTTAAGATATAAACTGATAATTTTTTTATTCAACTTTATTAATGTTATAGAATGATGTTTATTAAAGATCTCCGTAATATTCTCAACATTTGTTCAAACTCGAATTTATATGTTGGATTCCGTTCGATCATGTTAAATATTTATAATTAATTGCTGTTTGCTTTTTATTTAAATAAATTAATTTATTTGGTTGTCTTTGAAAATATTTGTGCATTCTCTTGTAATTTATTCGCATTGAAAGTTTATCGTACATTTGATGATTTTTTGTGATACATTAATTATTTTGTTGGGGTCATTTACTTACCCTTGACACTTACTAATCTTTGGAATAACTGATTCCTCGTGTATTTTTCTCGTTTCGCAGACACCATCACTCCGGTATATCCCAGTTGAAATAACACGATAAAATTATACCAATTATATTTAGATTTTCTAATTCTTTTTAATTTTTGGTAGGTATATTTTTTGTTTTTGCGTATGAAAAATCTTCAAATAATTCTATTTATTTTTCGATATTAATATATAAAACATTAAATTATTTTATTATAATTTTAAAGTTTCCATATTCTTTCATCCTTTCAACACTAGGTCCTTTTAGCACATTCATTTATATTTTAAATAATTTTAAAAATTTATTATTTTGTTAGGCAAATATAAAAATATATATTATGTTTACTTCTGCATTACTTGAAATAATGGCCAAGTAATTTTACTATTTTTTATAAATTACTTTGTTGCAAAATAAATGTGTAGTTAGTTTTTTTATTAAATTAATTTGCATTAATATTTTTATTTTGAAAATTTTATAAATTTTTTATAAATTTAAACAATACTCTTTTTATATAGAGAAAAAAGCCAGATAAATTTCCTCTAAGCTAATTTTTGAGGCTGAACAAAAAAGTCTTTTGGACCAACATTATTAGATTACTCCTTCATGCTGATCAGAACACCCCAAAAGACACGAAAATCGCGAAAATTTTAGAAAAAAATTCGTAGGTGGTTGGGAAAATTTTATAGAAACGATTACGTAACCTTACCCATGATCCTTGATCACGGCACCCCAAAAACCGGTGATTTCCGTGATCTGTGATCACGGCCTGCCTGTTGTGTATATTCATTCCTTGGTTTGCTTGAAACTTTTAATAATATTCTTATTCATTATTCTTTCAATTTTTCTCACTAATATAATAATTATTTAATTTTATATACTTTCATATATTATTATGAGTGATTGTTTACTTTTATTTAAAGCATCATATATAAAATCGGATAATTATATTTCATAATAAATAATTCTTGCTTTAACTAACCAAAAATTTTTTTAAAACTATTATTTTTATTTGTCAATATTAATAAATATTCATTATATTATTTTGCCATTTCATATTTTATTTTTGATTGGTCTGATACATGAATTGTTCATTTATTTTTATTTTTGCAATTATTTTTAAATTAATGAATCACCTTCTTTTGTATAGTTTTTCAATTTGTGTTGAATTTTTTATAATTTCAAAAAATTAACTCACTTGATTACTAGATCGGTATCTTCTATGTAGCTTTCCTCAGTTTTTAGCACTTAATTATATATTTTTCCATTTCAACTGTTCGTTATTGATCTCCAATTATAAAAGGAGTACGAATAAAATAATGCTTCACTTATTTATAAAATATTTATTTCTGATTTACTTTTTTTTTTGTAAAAACTTTAATTGATTTATGGTTATTAATAAAAAATTTTGATAATTTTTTAGGAATTATTTATTGAATAAAGGCTTTAGTTGTTAGAATTTTTTAATAGTTGAAATATTTATTTCTTTTTATTGCTATTTTTATTAATTTATTCAAAATATTTAATTTATTTAAGAATGATTACAAAATAATGGTTGTAAATTTTGTTCTTTATTTAATCGAATGGAAACTTGATCCATTAATCCAAATTTTCACTCAGGAGAATATTTATTAAAAATTTGTAAACTTCAAGCCATTTGATAAAAAAATATATAAATTATGTTCAAATATTATCAAAATAAAACTTTTGGTCTTTAATAATTATATCATAATATCTTAATTTGTAAGTAAATTTCCTTTTTAAATTTTGGATTTTAATTTTATTTTGGTGTTTTTAAATAAAAAAACAGAAAATAATTAATATAGAAACATGAAAAGAAATTTTTAGTTAAAAATATGAAAGATTGTCGCTTGCAACTTATAAATTTATAAAATATAGTAGCCACTACAATGTTTAAGATGTTTTCAATTAATACAATTTATTGTTTATCTAAAGTAATTATAAAATTAATGCTTCATTTAAATATCAATATCGCTTGCTTAATTGAATAATTATTTTTACTGTTTTATTAATTAAGTAAAAACCTAAGAATCCGTTCCCTATTTATTAAATACATTTTCAAATCACTAACTTAGGTCTTCATCGGCTCAACATTTATCATCCAGTATAAATCTTCGAATGTTACTTGCATTTTTTAAATATAAAATTTGGCGTGATGTATTTATTATTTAAAAATTTAAAATTTTTAAAGTTTTTTTATTTAATCTCAAAATATTTGTTTGAGATTTTAAAGCTCAAAGTGAGCGCATTTTATAATGTCAGTTTTTTATCAGTTGAGCTTGAATTTTTTTTTTAAAATTATGTATAAGTGTTTTTTAATTATGAATATTTTAGGTGTTTATAATTTATAAAATAATTCAGAAAGTTATAGTAAAAGTGGTTTTTTGTTAATAGAATAGTCCATGAATCGTATCTTTCTGAGTTATCTTTAATATATCATGACTCATGTTGAAATCCATTATTTATAATTATTTATTTTCTTTTATAATTATGGGTTCTTGGTTCTCCCGAACTGCTATGTTTTTTTAATTTTTGTATAACAATTCGATAATAATGGGAAATTTTTAATAAAATATATTTCATAAAATTTTAAAAGTTTTATATTTTTTAGATTTATTTATATATATTTTTCTCATGAACTCTCGTTGTTTTTGTTTGACTCATCGAGTGTAATCTTTATTTTGAATTTAAATACATATCTTTAACATAAGAATTAAAGATCAATATTATTTTTTCTAATTGCAACTACTATATGGATTTTATAGAAATTGTAAAGGCATTATGCCGATATATTTACAACCTTTAATTATTGAAATTTTTAATTATAAATATAAAATAATGAATTTTAAGAATTTGACCTAGCATTCAATTTTATTGCTTAAAAATAAAAATATTTTTCAAAATAAGAACACAATAAACCCTTTTGATATTTATTATATTCATTGTTGAAGGAAAAACCTTTTTTCAAATTAAAATTAATTTTATTTCATAGATGATAATTTTATTGAAATAATTTTAGGGTTTTAAAATCACTTTACCATACTTAGGTCCACGGTACGCTCAGGAGGTGGAAACTGGTAACAGGGTTGGGAATTCCCTGCTACCCTAGGCCTTTTTATTTAAAAAAAATAAAATTAATAAATTTTATTTTCTTAATCACTTTGCATATAATTTTTTTTGGTTGAACCCCAGTTGACAAATAAACCATTATTATGCCTATAACTCCAAATAATTAAGTATATTTTGCAAAAAGAAAAGAAAAGAAAAACCAAAATATTTCATAACCAAAATATGTACCAAACTGTCAAAATAAAAATCGCTTAATTTCTCAAAAATTCTCATCTTTATCCATTTCGTGAACATAATTGCAACTCAAAATCATTTCAATGCATTTAGGCGTTGAAATTCAGGAAATTTTGAGATTCAGTTTGAATTAAAGCATAATTTCATATGCCAAAAAGCTAAAAAAAAACATTTTTTAATTTTAAATCGCTAAAATATGTGCCAAAATACAGAATTTCGGATTTTAATTATTAAAACTATTTTTGTAATTTTGTATTCATTTAATCAAAGATAATTTTCGTCATCAATACAAATGCTAAATATAGAGCAATTTGAGATTATTTCTTGGTCAAGTATTAGTCGTTCAAGGCAGACTATGTGTTCGGTCTGGGGTGTAGTCCACTCGGCCAAGTGGACTACACCCCAGACCGAACAAAAAGGAACTTCAAGTTCGGCTCCTCCTGGCGGCGGTTGATATTACAACCCAATTTATTAGTCCGCCACGGCAATATTGTGTTGTCGAAAAACACACAGATTTAGAGTTGAATAAGGAAACGCATTCACATCGATTACGCCGGACCATTTCATGGAAAAATGTATTTGATTGTCGTCGACTCATTTTCAAAATATCCGGAGATATTTGAAATGAATTCTACAAATGCATCGGCCACAATCTCCAAAATGCGCTCATTGATCGCGCACTACGGCATCCCGGAAACAATTGTTTCCGACAACGGCACTCAATTCCAAAGTCACCAATTCGAAGGTTTCGTCAAATCGAATGGAATTGATCACATTTTTACGGCGCCGTACATGCCACAATCAAACGGACAAGCCGAGCGGATGGTCGACACCTTTAAGAGGGCATTTGCGAAAATAAAAGGGGAGGGAGTCGACGGCAATGTGCTCGACACTTTTCTTCTCACATATCGCACAACGCCATCAGACACACTGGATGGAAAATGCCCGGCCGAATTATTTCTTGGCCGAAAGCCTCGAATAGGCCTCGACCTCCTCCGGCCTCCGCTGTCAATTCCAATTGTCAAGGATGATAAAATGGAGGACCAATTCAATCGCAAACACGGCGCAAAATTCCGATCATTTGAAATTGGACAATTGGTTTTCACACGTCGGCACAATTCAGCGGAATGGCGACACGGCAAAATCATCGACAAAAAGGGTGTAATTTACACCGTCGAATTGTCAAACAATTCTCGCGGCCGATTTCATGCCAACCAAATCCGCGCACGTCAAATTCCGGATGAGGACATCGAAGACCCGCTCGATGTGATCAATGGCACTTTTGGCCTCCCAATTCCATTAAGGGACCAAAATTTGGCAGAAGTCCCGCCATCCAATCAATCACCGCCAGTCCGCCGTTATCCGATTCGAAATCGCCGGCCTGTTGACCGCCTTCAAATCGACCCCAGCCGATCGTCCTATGTGTGACTGATCATGGCACTGATCAGTTGGACTTAAAAGGGGAGGTGTTAGAGAGGCAAATAATTCAAATATTTGCAATTCCCTCTCTTGGGCTCTTTGACCCCATATTGATTTTCCCCATTTATTCCTGCCCTTCCCTTCGTCCAGCACACATTCATTCTGTTATATTTCCTTCTTATTTGGTGCTCCCCAATTTGCTCCGTCCCTCCGACAAATATTTTTTGTATTATTTTTCCATTTGTGTTAAATAAATATTTTGGTGTTCGACATTCACAAATAATTGTTTGAGCAATTAACCGGCTCAACATTGTGTTTTTAATTAAATATTTATTTTGTTTAAATTTATACTCTTATTGTTAAATTCTTTGTGTACATAGGCACAAAAACCTGCAGCGATACTTATTGATTTATTTATATCAATTTTTGTGTCAGCTTTTTATATTACATTTTTGAAAGCATGTAATAATTATAAAATATATCCGGAGCAAATATTTTTTTGCAAATTTTATTATATTCTCAATAAAATTAAATATTTTATTTATTTTATGACTTAACAATCAAATTTAACTTTATTTAAATAAACAAAATTAAAAAATGTCTTTAAAAGAATTTTAATTTATTTTTTTCTTATTTCTATTTATAAAAAATATAATTATTTAAATTTTATTAAATTCCTTGTTATCCTTTTATCTTATGTTATCCATATTTTCCTTGGTTCATTCATTGTAATTTGAATTTTATTTTCAATGATTTATATTTTAAAGTTTTTCGATGGTTTTAATAAATAAGTATTATTTCTTTCTTGCTGCAAGACGCGTGCGAGCACTCATGGTAGGCCGTGTGTTTTGCTTGGTGCATATTAATTTATTCTGAATTATTTCAAGAATAAAATTATTTTCACACATAACTTTTTTATTCCTCTTCAGTCATTGTATTCCAGTTATTCAAATTATTTTTTACTGTTCCATGTTGGGGGACAAAATTTCTGTTTTGGTGTAACCTTTAAAACATGATGTTATATTTTTATTAAATTATTTTATTAAATTTTTCTCATTTTTAATTTTTTTTTTGAAAAATTATTATTTTAAATATTTTTTTGTCAATTTATTGTATAAATAGAAATATTATTTTAAAGCAACTCGCAGCTACTGGATTAGATCATGTTTAATGAATTTAGAATTATTTTTTATTAATATTTATTAATATATGAAAACCGATTGTTTGGTAAAACAAAATAAATTGAATTTTTTCCTTGCCTTGACAATCAATAAAATAGACTCGTGTATCCGTCTGGAGTATTTATTATAATATCAAATATATCTTCACATTTTGTAATTTTATTTTAATTATCTTTTAATTCGTTTATACGTCTGCTGTTTATAGATACAATTTTTCAAATATTCTCAGTATTTTTTTTTACATAATTAATATCATTCAAATAATATATTATTTTTGCTTTCCGAGAATTTGTAAACCTTTTATTTTCTAAAGCGCATTTTCATTTCACGTCGTAAACCTTCTTACACATGACAAGTAAGTCCTGCTCGCTGGGATCTTGTTTTATCTTTAAGGCACTTAATAATTATGTAACTTTTCTTTTATGCAAAATTAAAATCCCTATTAAATTTTCAGATAAATATTTTATTTTCTTCTTTTAATATTTGCCAAAGTATTAAATTTCTACAAAATTTGTTAGTAATTATCAGCGTGTAACCTTTAAAACATGATGTTATATTTTTATTAAATTATTTTATTAAATTTCTCATTTTTATTTGGTTTATAGATGTCTTGTAGTATTGATTATAAAAATAAATTGGAATATACAGAAATGTATTTAATTTTTAAAAAATAATTTAATTAATGTTTAATAATTATTTTACTTTTAAATTGATAGTGACTAATTTAATTTTATTTTCTTATTTCTTTCATTTTTGGTCATTTGATGTTCTATAAATAATTTCTTTCTTCATAAGTTAAAGTAATTTGATGTACTATTTATCTGAATTTTTTGGTTGTTTTCAAGTTTTATTTGTATCCAAGAATTAGCTTTTACAATGAAAATTTATTTTTATTTTGTTATTTTTGAATATAACTGTTAATAAATATAGCTATTAAATCCGCTGCCCGTCAAAATGTCCAAGCGTCATAATGTCCAAGCGTCATAATGTCCAAGCGTCGAAATGTCCAAGCATCATAATGTCCAAGCGTCATAATGTCCAAGCGTCGAAATGTCCCCCAAGCTAAAATCAGTCAAAATGTCCCCAATAAAAATTTGCGAAAAATCCTATAATTACATAATTCTAAGGCTTCTTATTATTTATTTTGAAAAATCTACTCATTTAGACTCATATGGATCGTAAAAAAATTGAAATTCTCCAAAAAAGTCGTAAGCGTAAGTTCTTGGACAACAACGACAATGAAAACGAAGCAAATTCTGAGCACCGTGAACAAAACGACGAAAACAACGACTGCGACGATGAAATTGAAGAAGAACAAGCCATCGTAAACTTCGAACTCGGAAAAACTCAAAAGGGAGGGCACTTTCTTCGTGCCCAGTAAAAATTTTAATCGTTATTGAATTTTTTTTCTAAATTTCAAGGATTCCGTTTTACGCACAAACAAAATGATTTGTGGAGGTGCATTGTGCGAGATTGCCTCGCACGCGTGACAATCACCGACAAAAGCGACAATGAAATGGCCGGATTTTTCGGACAAAAAGTCCATAATCACCTCCCAGAGCCACAAAAACAACGGGTTTCGGACAATCATTGCTAATTAAGTAAACTAATAAAATTTAGGCAGAAATTCGGCGACAGAAAATACTCGAGTGCGTGAAAGCTGAACCCCGAATCAAACCGAATGCGGCTTCCGCCCTCGCAAGGACCAACAATGGCCTTGAAGCAACGCACCTCCATTTCTCTGTATATTTTCGTTTACGAAACCTCCAAAAACCCCATTTTAGAAGGGTCTTTGTCATCACCCGGCCCTTTCCGACTTTATTTATGAAGTCAGCAGAAGTATCGACAAGCAAGTGGACGCTGCTAGATCAGCTCGAAACTTCGTGTGGCATAATTTTGTAGCCTAACAAAATTTTTTGAAAATAAACTTTGCTGCTTGGCGGATGCAACATACAACAACGACGCCGAAATTCGTGAGCTTATGACCGCCCTAAATTTGTTTTCACCATTTTTTGGTTTAAATTTAATAAAATTAATGTCCATTTTACTTTGTGATTGTCATTACTGTTTTTTCCTACTAGGCTTTTTATTGTTTCTTACCGGAAAACTCGATCTAGAAAATTTCAGTTTTTTCCCGTTTTTCGTTGGATTTTTACCCAAAAACTGAGCGAAAATCCCCTTGCTGTCTTCCCAATTCGCATTTTTAATTTAATATTTTATGATTAAAAATACTGAAACCTAAAAAAATTTAAATTATTTCTTGCAATTGAATTAACTCTGGCTAAAGCAGACGTAAATTTCTCTAATTTTGGGGTAAAATTAAATTTTTAAATATTTTTTTTGTGTTTTATTAAAATCCCCAAATGTCGGGTTCCCTAAGTGTCGTCGTGTCTCTAATTGTAAGGTATTTATAAATTTTCATCAAACTTTTATCTTTATTCACTCTCATTGGTGTCCCAAATTTTGGTACTTCTCATCAAGATTGGTTTTACAAGCGGCTAAACATTTTCTTTTCTTTCCTTCTTATTTCTTTTTTAGTTTAATTATTTTCTTTATATGGCATCAGTTGTATCTATTCGAAAACAAGGACGAATTTATTTTTATGTTTTCGACCAAATTAATATGCTATTCTTTATTCTTTAAATTTTCGTTTTTAAATATTAATATCCCAACATTTCTCACATTTTTATTATGTATAAAAGGTACTAAGATGTTCTTCTTCCTTTATTTTCATTAAAATTTCTATAATCTCGCTTAAGACGTGATGGTGTTCAAAATCCATATTTTTTTCCTGGACTGTGGGAGGCCTGAAACGCACGAAAAACATGTTTTTAGCTTGGTTTGAAGCTTCTAGGAAGGATTTCTATATCCATATTTTCCATATTTTTCCATATTTCGCGATTTATGTCCATATTTCCATATTTTTCCATATTTTGGCATTTTGGTCCATATTTTATGTCCATATTTTGGCATTTTTCAAAAAAACCTCTATTAGAACGGCCCCCAGCAGCTAAATTAGCCTTTTTGAGCCCAAACCCCGAAAATTTTTTCAAAAAATTGATAACATTGGAAATTTTGGTCCATGTTTCTTCCACCATTCAAACGGGTCAGAACTGATTGGTGCTCTCTCAAAAGTAAGGAATTCGTTAAATTCGGAGTTAATGTCGCTTTGAGACGAAATTTGAGCTAAAATATTTAAATTGAAAAATAAAATGATCATTAAAATTGACTTTTGTCCTGTGCAAAATTGGCAATTTCCTCCAATTGAGCAAAAAATGATTCGTTCCTTTTTGCCGGCGTTGATTCAATAGAAGTTGTAGCAACCAAACCATTTACTTCGCCTTCAATTTGGTCATTGAAAACAATTGAAGCCTCTTCGTAAAGCCACGGGCGGACTCTTTCGCGGAAAATCTCCGCGTCTTCCATCACGAGGCGGTCCTTGAATCGGGGGTCCAAGAAGGTCGAAATGGCAATGCAACTAAAAATTGGTCCATATTTTATGGCCATATTTCGCGATTTTATATCCATATAATTACACTCCCTATTAATCATAGCTCCCAGACTCAAAATTGCTCAAAACCACTTTTATGCCAATGATGCGAAGAAAGGGAAGGCAAATGATGCGATGAGACGGCGTCGTTTTGTGTCGATTGGTTAAGAATGAAGCGAGAGAGTGAAAGAGAGAGACAGAGAGACCAACGTGCGAAGATAGAGGGAGAGAGAAAAAGAGAAAGTGAGAGAGTAAGAGAGAGAGAGAGACACCCAGAGAGCAACTGAGCGAAGAGAAAGGGAGAGGGAGATGCTGCTTGAATATTGCATAAAAATCGGACCCTTGCTAGCAATTTTTAGAGCCCCCCCCCCTTTTGGGGGCGGGCGGTTAAAAATAGAGCCCCCCGGGCTCTATTATTGGAAATACGGTAGGTTTTTTCTAATTTATAAGAAATTGATGGATTTTAAAGTTTCAAAAAAAATATTTTTTGTCTATTTTCTGTGTTGGTTTTTGTGTTGAGTTATAAGCGGGACGATCCAATATGTAAATACAATAAATTTCAAAACTGTTTGAATGTTTCACGGTATCTTTGGCACAACAAATACCAAATTTCAAAAACAATTTTTATAATTGACTTTATAAAATTCCAGTAAAGCAGTGCAACGACCTCTTAAATACACTTACCGAATCTTCAAACTGTGCTGAGCCGTTATAAAAAGCCATCAAAAAGGGCATTATAAAAAAATTATCAACTGAAATTTTCAACAAAAAACTTCCCAAAAACTTTGCTCAAATCACTGAAATTATTTGCAATTTTGGTCTATTAATAGAGAACTCTTAGGGCTACGAATCATATAAAGAATTAAAATTTCAGTTTTGTTGAAAATTTCATTTGATGGTTCCTAACGGATTTTAAAATTACAAAATTGCTACAAAATCAGAGCCAAAAACCAAGCAACTTTTCAATCCGAAATGAAATTCACTCATTATCTCCCCGAATTTGTTCACAAATTCGACAAATTGATAATGAAAAGTGGCTAATTTTCGATCACTCCCTCAAATCGCATAAAAGGCATCTTTTTCATAAGCGCGGCTCAATTCTGCATTTGTACGGAATGGGATGGACAGAAAAGGCCTTTTCCTTCTCCGAAGCGGCGGATTCAGAGGGTCAACGGACAAAAACCTTAAAAATTTAATGATCAAAATGTGATTGTTTCCGATTGTCAACACCAGCTTGGTATTTTCAATGATATTGAGTTGGCAAAATTAAAATGTAAAATTCAAAAAATGGGATTAAAAATTTTCGAGATCAAAGGGCTTCCGAGCCGACAATGTGAACAGGCGCGAAGCCCACCTTTTGCCAAGTCCGAACGGGATCAGCTCCTCAAATCGCTGCAACTTGGTCCAAGTCTTCCTAGTTTAGAAGGGTGCTAGGTCGTTTCGTAAAAACTGCAAATTTTACAGATTTTTTGTGAAAAATCCGTCGTAACTTTTCTTAAACACACCTCATACGATAGCTCAAAGATTACTTTATTAGCATGAATGATTTCAGAAAATTTCATTGCGTTTTTAGAAAGTTCTGCCCAAAAATGTAAAAAATAAACACAACTTTTTGAAAATCCAGCGAAATTTATAAAATTTTTGTGCAACTAGAGAAAGCCAAAAGCTATTGACTAGAATATCAAGATCATTTAATTTGGTTGTATTAAGCAATTATAACGTTTTTTTCTCGAAAAATCTGTAAAATTTGCAGTTTTACGAAACGACACAGCACGGGTGAAAAGTGATCAAAGATTGATATTCGAGTCAAATGGTTGAGCTCGAGACCGAGAATTGTTCTCGGCTTGGTCCAAATCTTGTTAGTATAGAGAAGTAAAGCTTAGAGAAGGAAAAGCTTCCCATTTTGCTCAATCATACAAAGAACTTGGAATCGAATTGAGAATTGCTTAGACCCTAAATGTAACTAATCATTTTTTGGATTAGTAGAATATCTGACTTCTTAACCCCAAAGATGTCGGAATTCCATTCGTAATTACGGATTACAGTAATTACGGCCTTTTTGGAGTTCCAGATTACGGGTTGAGGATTTTGGATTATTCCGCAATTTTGATCCGTAAATGGTTTTTTAGATTATTTTTCGTTAATTAATAATTTTTTCATATTTGTTGCCCCCTGAATTAATTCTTTTATTTGTTATAAAAATTCAGTTTTATTAAATGCATTAATGAATACTTACGTCTCGTGTCATTTTTTTTTTGGATGCGTTTGGTGCTTTTTTTATATTTTGTACATTAATTATTGAATAATTAAAGGCAGCAAGCACGATAGAGATCACAAAAATAAGTCCTCCGCTTTATAGATGAAGCGCGTGCTATGGAAATTCTTTTTTGAAAAAAATGGTATATTTTATAAATTTAATCATTATTGTTTTTTATTTATTTTCATTTATATTTTACTTCTTTATTTTTTCCTTAAGGTTATTTATTTTATGATATATTTACTTTATATATTTTTAAAGCTCACATTGTCAGACGAACGGCTGTTATTCTTGATTTATAATAATTTTTAGTTCAGTAGGAGTTTCAATTTGTGAAACATTTACCTTTCTATTTTTTTCATCTCATTCTTCCAATCATTTGTAAACATATATATTGTTTAAAATTTATTTTATATTAATTATTTAAAAAAGTTTCTTCTGTTTCAACAAAACAATTTTTAGATCAGTCTGCATGATTTCATTTATACATTAACTTTTATACAAATTTTTTTTACTTCGATTCCATTTCTGGTTAAAAAATATATATATTTTATTATTTATTTATATATATATATATATATATTGCTATTGGATCTATAAAGCTTACTAAGTTTATTATTTTAAAATCTTAATTATAAAAATGTTTGATGGACGGATAAAAAACGATGAATATTTTTGATGTGATTATTAGCTTTTTTATTTATTAAAAATCCTCGATG
Source organism: Heterodera glycines (assembly GCA_004148225.2). Taxonomy (NCBI): domain Eukaryota; kingdom Metazoa; phylum Nematoda; class Chromadorea; order Rhabditida; family Heteroderidae; genus Heterodera; species Heterodera glycines. Next base: position 13,505,339 of record CP049708.1, on the reverse strand, counting down.
AATTAGCCCAACAATTTTACGAAAGTATCGGCCTTTCGATAATGGTTTTTAGCCTTATTGTAACTTTTTATTATTTTTAGTCTTAAATAGTTGTAAATTCAGAGATACTTTCTCTCAGCTTTAATTCATAATATTTTTGGGTTCTGCCTGTTTTAATAATAATTTGTCAACCTTTATTTTATTCGTTTAATTGGAGATACAAATGTTCTTTTATTTTTTAAATAGGGCTTTAATTTTTGTTTAACGGTTTAAACATTGTCTATCATTAAGACGGTAACTGCTAATTTCGCATTATTTTAATTTTTATTAATATAAAATCCCCAAATGCTCGGAGCCAACCAATTCTTCCTAACCGTAAAATTTTGGAAATCTTTTAAAAACGGTAGAAGGTTTTAAAGAGCTTATTGTAAGCATAATTTGCAAAAGGGGAGGGTGTTATCGTCGAACGCATCGCACCATACATACCTCACTTTTTTACGACGTTTTCTAATTTTTTCCCAGCAATTCGCGACCTGTACATCAAAAACGGGCAAGACTTTTTGGTGGTCTACTCCATCACCAACCAGCAGAGCTTTCACGACATTCGGACAATGCGGGACCAAATCATCCGGGTCAAGGTTTGTTTGTTGTGCATTGGTTTGGGAAGCCGTGCACTTATGACTTGAAATCAAACAGTTATCCGAATCCCAACTTTATATTGGATACCCTTGGCCAAAATGTCGAGCGAGGAGGGCACTAAAGTTTCAAAAAAAATTGGATCGAAAATTTTTTTTATAACCGACTATCCAGAATTGATGAATATTAAGCCTGATCAATAAATAAATCCGTTTTTCTTTTTCATCAGATTGGCGCTGTGGTCGGTCCCGTCGATTTGCATCAGGTGGCGTTCCCGCGTCGGCGCATTTTCGTCTTTGAAATGGACATGGACATTCAGGTGAACCAAAATTGGACATTTCTAACAGTTTTAAATGGGACAAATGCTGGGAGCCGCTCGTTCCCCCACACCTAAATTTTTTGCAAAAAAAAATTAGAAAAAAAATCTGTTTTATTTCTTGAAAAATTTCTAATTGTAAGCAACATTAAAATTAGAATTGTACTTTTCTAGTTTTTTATTAGCATTAATTCTGCTGTTTAAATAATGATGCTTTTGCTAATTTTCCCTTAAAAATTATTTTTTTTTATTCAAGACCCTCGTTTTTTAAACAAATGGAATAAAAAAAAATTTCATGCCGTTTAGGATCGTCATTTTGCCACCAAATTGGCATCAATTACGCTGACCATCGACGAGCTGTGCCGGTTGGACGCGTTGTTCGGCGGTGCGCTTGTCACCGACCAGCTGGAGCAGTTCAACCGTGCCGTGTCCGGCTTCGACCAACAGAGTGAAATGGTCAGAGGTTTTTTTATGTGTTAAATGGGAGATAGGAAAACAAACATTTTTCCAAAAATACCCCCATTTTTTAAATAAAAAAACAGTTAATTTTCAAACGAGAAAATTGCTTTAATGTACAAATTTTCCCGGCTGACAATGAGCCTTATTAATTTTCTCTAAACGACTCAAAATTGCAAACCTTGCCCATTTCTATCAAAGTCTTTCATCAATTTGCATGTAGCCCTGGGGCCGGTACACCCCAAAACACAGCCGCCGAAACAAAGCCGAGACATAACACAGCCGGAAATAAATTTTTAAAAAATTTCATAACAGAATTTTTTCAAGAAAAAAATGTTAGAAAAATTTTCTTTGAAAATTCTATGCGAACGAATTTTTCTAAGATTTTTAGCGATTTTTTTTGAAACTTCTTTTGATAATTCTTAGTAAATTTTAAAAAAATCACCTGAAATTTTCTTGAAAAATTTTTTCGCATAAAATTTTCAAAGAAATATTTTTCGAAGACTTTTCTTGAAAAAAAAAATTCAAAGTTTGAAAATTTAAAAAAAATTTATTTCCGGCTGTGTTATGTCTCGGCTGTGTTTTGTCCTGTTCCGCCCTGGGGCAGTACACCACCCCACCAAAACCGAAATCCTGGACCGTTCCTCAAATGGGAAATCGGTAAAAAAAACTTCTGAGAGTGTTAACCGTGCACTTATGGCTTGAAATCAAAAAATTTAATTCGAAAACCAATTTTGGATACCCTTGGCCAAAATGTCGATCGAGGAGAGCACTAAAGTTTCAATTTTTTGGGGTCGGAAAAATGTTTTTAATGAAAAGTATTAACGCTTTTGTCTATCAATTACCCTTTTTTACAGTTTTAGGTCGATTTCTAAAGAATTATAACTCTTCCACAAATTCAATTGAGAGATTTTTAAAAGCGCCCAATTGGGGAATTTTCGATCCCATCCAAACCCATGCATTTATAAAAATCAAAAATTTTCAATAAATAAATCCGTTTTTTTTCATCAGATTGGCGCTGTGGTCGGTCCCGTCAATTTGCACCAAATGGCGTTCCCGCGTCGGCGCATTTTCGTCTTCCAACTTGGCTACTTCGAGTTCGATCAGATCGCTGATCAGAATCCCGACCTCGTGGACTACGGGCCGTGGATGGCCGACATGGACATTCAGGTGAGCCAAATTGCTCATTTTCTCACAGTTTTAAAGGGTTACCCGACATTTGCGGACAACGACATTTGCGGACCGACATTTGCGGATAACCGACATTTGCGGACCGACATTTGCGGATTTTTAAAGCCGACATTTGCGGACAACCACTTTTGCGGATGGAAACCTATTTTTTGTTTCAGTTACATTAAACACCAAAATTAGCAAATTTTTTATTTAATTTCTCTAATAACAATTAACAAATCATGAATTTTTTAACAAATAAACAATGTTAAGTATTTTTTTTGGAGCGTTGCGTACAGCATCAAAAGAGACATTCCTTTCATGTTTTTCTTTATGCGCACTTTTGAACCATTTTCGCCTTAAATTTTTTATAAACAAAAAAAAAATTGTCCAACCATAAAGGCAAATTTCGGTTAAAGTTGTTTTTTCGCTAACGTCCTCCAGATAAGCGAAAAAATGATCAGGTTTCCAATCATTTATTGTGTTGCCCCATGTGTGTTCACCGAGTTGAACGGTTATGGGGAAGAATGTGGGCATCAGTGAATGCATTTCTAAATATTTCTTCAAGAAACGGGAGGAGGAAAATTAAAACCCGAATTCTCTTCTAGGCCTTCGTTTAGACCGTCAAGAATTGCACCGATTACGAGACCAACTGTAGATCCAGTAGTTGTTCCGACGACGATGGCTTTTCCAGGATGTTTTCGTATGATTCCCGAGATAAATCTTATAATCCGAACCAAAGCATTGACTTTGGTAACAACCGCAGAACGCTTTCGTTTTGGGTGACACAGAGCATTGGACAGAATTGCAAATAAAAATACAAATAAAATGATTTTTTTATTCATTGGGACAAAATAGTAATTATCGCTACTAATTATAACTAAGCCGTTTAAATAGCTTTGTGATTTGGTGATCATGCGTTTTTTTTCGTTTACATTCCGTTTGTCAATTTGGTTGATAAAGTCTAACTGCTAATTGAATAGCCACAAATTATTTCCTTAATTTGCTCCCCAAAAATGAAACTAATTCTTCTTATATTATATCTAATTGTACTGGACAAATTTGTGTCATCTCCTCGGACAACAAAGGGCAAAGATATGGTACTTGATCAAGGTTTCGAGTACCGTAAGAAGGGGACTTCCTCTGATGGCTTAACGCAATTCTGGCAATGTGTACTCCGTACTTGCAACGGGAGGGCTCATTCACCGATTAATACAAATGCACTTTCTGTTGTTTCTCCACATAATCACGGAACTGTGGTTAATGAGCATACTGTACGGAAAATTCCCTTATTCCATAGTTTGTTAGGTCAGATCATAATTAGGTTCGATTGGCAAAGGAAGCGATAAAGCAAACAGCTTGTGAGCAACCCAGAGGTCAACCACGCAACGTTATTGCAGAGCACCGAGAGATTCTTAGTGATGATGCACGTGTGTTGTTGCCCAAGTCTCGGTCACTACAACGGACAATGGAAAGACACCGTCTAATTCCTGGACAAGAGTTGGTTGACCGAAATTTAGCTGAGCTCGAATTTCACGACTATTTTGCAACTGATCATCATGGCAATCGATTTCTATTGGTCGACTCTCGCACTGCTGAGCCCGAAAATCCGGTTTTCTTCATTTTCTGTTCGGATGCTGGAATTCAGCGACTACGTACATATCGGAATTGGGCATGCGATGGAACGTTTAAAAGTTTTTATGCTGCTTTTTTTGAATTGTTTGTTTTTTTAAGTCTCTCCGAACAATCTTCTACAGCTGTACTCAATTAGCTCCTTGGTTGACCAAAGCAGCATTCCTGGTGCTTTTGTACTTATGGAAAATAATGCTCTTAACAGCTACATGCGTGTTTTGGATGTTTGTAAAATTCTTGAAATAATATTTTTAAAACTTTAGTCTTTAAATCAACATGTTGGGATAGGACCACTCAGTGTTATGATGGATTTTGAAGCAGGTTAATTGGTGAAAAAATTCTATCACCTTGCTTTTTAGCTGCAAAAGGCGCTTTTTTAAATGTTTACGGTGACGCAAGCGGATTCGTTTATGTTTGTTTCACCTTGGCCAGTCAATTCATAGAAAAATTAGCAATTCTGGACTCATCCCTATTTTCCGTGAAAATAATGAATACAGGAATCTAGTGCGGAGTTTAGCTGCGCTGTCTTTTTTGAGAGAAAACCAAATAGTCCGAGCATTTAATTTTATCCAAGAAAGCGCAAACGCCTTCGAATTGAACGAGAATGCTTTGGATGTTTTTTATTATTTTAAAAGGTCATGCTGTTTGCTAGGTGTTCGGCAAAATACAAGTTTTAGGACGTATATTGCCCGGGAAGATGGTACAGAGCCGATTTTTCCGATAAGAATGTGGAATCACCATGATGCATTTGAAGAAAATCTTGGGAGGACCAACAATGCTCAGGAAGGTTATCACTCAGCTCTCCGAAATCAGTTCACCAACGTTCATCCCTCTCTTTCAAAGTCTCGTCCTTAAGACGAATTTAATACCTATTTTTTGAAGAGTTGTTCGCGTTCTCAAAGATGAAGAAAGAATTGCAGCAGACAAATTACGGCAATATGAATTAAATCCTGCAGAGGGTTTAAGGAACGAACAACGCAAAAAAATTTACGTTACAAATGACGCCGCCATAAAACAACTGATTAATGAGTTTGACCGCCACGGATTCCACCTTGCTGAGCAATATCTCCACCACTTGAAGGCCTTACAATACCGACTTATGAAAAACAATTTTGATCGTTGGGATGACTAAATTGGAAAAGAATTATGATTGGATAGCGGAAGGCCACTTCGTCCAGCTGCAGCACCGGGTTGCCCAACTTGTCGCAGTCTTTGAAGTGGAACACCACGTCCGAGTCGAACTCGACGGGTTGCAGCACCGGTCTGAAACATTGGAACGCAAAGTGAGCACCACAACGTTGTCCGCAAATGTCGGCTTTAAAAATCCGCAAATGTCGGTCCGCAAATGTCGATCCGCAAATGTCGGTCCGCAAATGTCGTTGTCCGCAAATGTCGCGACACGTTTTAAAGTGGGACAAATCAGGTCAAAATTTTTAAGCGGTTTTTGCTAGGGGGGTCAGTAAAAATAATTTTTTTTTTAAATTTATTCGACTGAATCTGGGACGGTCTCAGGGGTGGTACGTACTCTCTCCCCCTCCCAAAACCCCTCCACAACCGAATTTTTAAGGGAAAATAGTTTGTTTGTTTAAAATTCCGATTTCTTGGGTACCCACTCAAAGAGTTTTATCACTAAATTTCCCCAAAAAATGCAATTTCTCCCGTAAATCGTAAATCCACAAAATACACAAAAATTTTTTGGTGAAATCTGTTAAAATCTGTCCAAGAATTTCCAGGGGCAGTACCCAAGCCGAAAACCTGGGACCGTCCTTGCTTTTAACTCCTTCCCTCTGTCCCTTCAAAAAAAACATTTAAAAATCGTCAATTTTTTGTTATTTAGAGTTTTTTTTTGTAAAACTTTTCAAAAAGCAAGACCAAATATGCTCCCAGTTAAATGTTTTTTTATTTTCTTTTCTTTTTTCTCTCTATTTTTTGCTCAATTAAAAATGTGATTCTTATCATTCTCAGGGTTTGCCGTTGCCTTCGGACGAATTCATTGAGCAAAAGGCGCAAATTCTTCAGTCATTTTTGGCCGACTCGGCATACCAACAACAGCATTTTGAGCGAGTTTCAGTGGTAGGCAAATTTGTTCTCGGTTTTTATGAAAAATCTTTATTAGGTAAAAAAAATTAGAACATTTCACCAGATTAGGTAAATTATATTTTCGGGAAGAATTTCTTGTAAAATTTTTGACAATGTGCCCGTGGCCCATTCGTACGTACCAGCGCACACTCGACCTCCACTGTGAAAAATGTACCCGCACTTTTTTTTGTTGATTTCTCGGACTCAAATTAGTCTTAAAAATTTTCAGCCCTGTTTATTCCCAAATTTTATTTTATCATCTTTTTGAAATTAACTTTAAAATTTTGGAGTAAATTTTTTTGCATCATAATCTTTTGTGTCGTCTTTTTGCAGCGACAAAATGTCAACATGGAACACCACCACCACCACTCGTCAACGCCGACAGTGTTGACAACGACGACAAGCCAACGAACAACAGTGGCCAATGATCATGGCAACAACAGTGTACAACAACAGCACCAGGACGATGTCGGCGATGATGATGATGACGATGACGAGGATGATGATGTTCAAGTGTTGGAATTGGCCACCGCCTCGTCCACCAAGAAGACGAACATGCGGCACATGAAGGACGACAGCGACGGCGACATGGACAATGGGCAACAACAGACGGGTGGTGAACAGCTTGAACATGATGAGGAAGATGATGATGATCGAGAGAGAGTGAACAGGTGGGTGTGGTGGGTGGTCTTGAGTTGCAATCGCATAAGTTTTATACTAATTTTAATTGATTTTAATTCAAGAAAAAATCTTTCAAATTTTTTATAAGGAAATTCAAAGAAATTTTTTTCAAAATAATTTCAGCGATTTTCTGAAAAAATTTTAATTTTTCGAAATTTTTTTCTTATAAAAACAATTTTTTAAGGTTTTTTCCTTGCAAAATTTCTAACCTACAAATTAGTAAATGCTAAAAAACGTTAGAAAAATTTTACAAGATTTTTTTCTTGAAAAATTTTTAGTTTGAAATTTCTAAGATTTTTTCTTGAAATTTGAACATTTTTTAACAATTTCGATTGGCACAGGACTCTGACGATGCTGAAACTGATGAACCGCCGTTGGACGAATTGGTGCACAGCACGGAGTTGTTGAAGCGTGTCCGCGTCACACTGTCCACGCTGCGTCAATTGGTCAGCCTTGAGCCATTCCGGCACAGTTTGTTCGTCTACAGCACGGAGTTATTGAAGCGTGTCCGCGTCACACTGTCCTCGCTGCGCCAATTGGTCAGTCTTGAGCCATTCCGGCACAGTTTATTCGTCTGTTTGTTCGCGTGCCGTAAATTCGCGTGCACAAATAAAAAGAATTATCATTTTCGGGAGTGCGCAAAATTTTCATAAAAATTGACATACTGTTAATCTGTCCTCCTCCTTATAAGGTTGCAAAAAAATCCTCAAATTGGGGTCAGAATTTTTCAAAGCCCCCAACAAAAATTGGCTCATAATCGCAATTTGCCATTTTGACATAATCTCTTTCCTTTTAAATATTTATTTTAAACAAATCATTTTTATTCTTGCCACCCCGACAGGCATCAACTAGGCAAATTGCCGATTTTCAAATTTTAAAATTAAAATTTTAACAATTACCAATTTTCTAAGCTGTTCGTCTACATTCTCATGGCGAATTTTTCCTGTGGCAATTGTTCACTAACAACAACAACAACAGACAAATTTGAAGATGTGAAGATGGCCGACAAGGAGGCGGGGAAAAAGCCGAAGTGCCAGGACGGGACAAACGAAACGACGACGGCACCGACAATAACGACGGCACCAGCAACGACGACGGCACCAGCAGTTGCTCCTCGGAGCATTTTGCGAGTAATTTAAAAAAGAAACGGAGTTATTGTGGAATATGTCAAAAGGTTTTGTGTAATAAAAACATTTTTTCGTTGCTGTTTTCGAGGCCGATTTTTTGAAAGCAAAAAATTATGGAGTTCGGGAAACCCCACAAATTTTTCGGTCGGTCCTCAAATTGGGTTCAGACTTTTTAAAGCCTCCAAGAAAAATTGAGTCATAATCGCAATTAGCCATTTTTGACAAAATCTCTTTTAAATATATATTTTAAAACAAATCATTTATTATTCTTGCCACCCCGACAGGCATCAACTAGGCAAATTGCCGATTTTCAAATTTTAAAATTAAAATTTTAACAATTACCAATTTTCTAAGCTGTTCGTCTACATTCTCATGGCGAATTTTTCCTGTGGCAATTGTTCACTAACAACAACAACAACAGACAAATTTAAAGTTGTCAAGGACGCCGCCAAGGAGGCGGGAAAAAGGCCGAAATGCCTGGACGGGACAAACGAAACGACGACGGCACCGACAATAACGACGGCACCAGCAACGACGACGGCACCAGCAGTTGCTCCTCGGAGCATTTTGCGTCGCTTGGCTGGCGGTCGCCTGCACTTGCGGCCGCGCCTTTCGCACCTTGTGTAATAAAAACATTTCGTTGCTGTTTTCGAGGCCGATTTCTTGAAAGCAAATTATGGAGTTCGGGAAACCCCACAAATTTTTCGGTCGGTCCCCAAATTGGGTTCAGACTTTTTCAAAAGCCTCCAAGAAAAATTGAGTCATAATCGCAATTAGCCATTTTTGACAAAATCTCTTTTAAATATTTATTTTAAAACAAATCATTTATTATTCTTGCCACCCCGACCAGGCATCAACTAGGCAAATTCCCGATTTTCAAATTTATAATTAAAATTTTAATTCTTACCACTTCTAAGCTCTTCGCTGTCTTCTTCGTGAAGGATTTACCTTGTGGCAATTCAACACCAACAACAACAACCGACAAATTTGAAGATGTGAAGATGGCCGACAAGGAGGCGGGGAAAAAGCCGAAGTGCCAGGACGGGACAAACGAAACGACGACGGCACCGACAATAACGACGGCACCAGCAACGACGACGGCACCAGCAGTTGCTCCTCGGAGCATTTTGCGAGTAATTTAAAAAAGAAACGGAGTTATTGTGGAATATGTCAAAAGGTTTTGTGTAATAAAAACATTTTTTCGTTGCTGTTTTCGAGGCCGATTTTTTGAAAGCAAATTATGGAGTTCGGGAAACCCCACAAATTTTTCGGTCGGTCCCCAAATTGGGTTCAGACTTTTTAAAGCCTCCAAGAAAAATTGAGTCATAATCGCAATTAGCCATTTTTGACAAAATCTCTTTTAAATATATATTTTAAAACAAATCATTTATTATTCTTGCCACCCCGACAGGCATCAACTAGGCAAATTGCCGATTTTCAAATTTTAAAATTAAAATTTTAACAATTACCAATTTTCTAAGCTGTTCGTCTACATTCTCATGGCGAATTTTTCCTGTGGCAATTGTTCACTAACAACAACAACAACAGACAAATTTAAAGTTGTCAAGGACGCCGCCAAGGAGGCGGGAAAAAGGCCGAAATGCCTGGACGGGACAAACGAAACGACGACGGCACCGACAATAACGACGGCACCAGCAACGACGACGGCACCAGCAGTTGCTCCTCGGAGCATTTTGCGAGTAATTTAAAAAAGAAACGGAGTTATTGTGGAATATGTCAAAAGGTTTTGTGTAATAAAAACATTTCGTTGCTGTTTTCGAGGCCGATTTCTTGAAAGCAAATTATGGAGTTCGGGAAACCCCACAAATTTTTCGGTCGGTCCCCAAATTGGGTTCAGACTTTTTCAAAAGCCTCCAAGAAAAATTGAGTCATAATCGCAATTAGCCATTTTTGACAAAATCTCTTTTAAATATTTATTTTAAAACAAATCATTTATTATTCTTGCCACCCCGACCAGGCATCAACTAGGCAAATTCCCGATTTTCAAATTTATAATTAAAATTTTAATTCTTACCACTTCTAAGCTCTTCGCTGTCTTCTTCGTGAAGGATTTACCTTGTGGCAATTCAACACCAACAACAACAACCGACAAATTTGAAGATGTGTAGATGGCCGACAAGGAGGCGGGGAAAAAGCCGAAGTGCCAGGACGGGACAAACGAAACGACGACGGCACCGACAATAACGACGGCACCAGCAACGACGACGGCACCAGCAGTTGCTCCTCGGAGCATTTTGCGAGTAATTTAAAAAAGAAACGGAGTTATTGTGGAATATGTCAAAAGGTTCTGTGTAATAAAAACATTTTTTCGTTGCTGTTTTCGAGGCCGATTTTTTGAAAGCAAAAAATTATGGAGTTCGGGAAACCCCACAAATTTTTCGGTCGGTCCCCAAATTGGGTTCAGACTTTTTCAAAAGCCTCCAAGAAAAATTGAGTCATAATCGCAATTAGCCATTTTTGACAAAATCTCTTTTAAATATTTATTTTAAAACAAATCATTTATTATTCTTGCCACCCCGACCAGGCATCAACTAGGCAAATTCCCGATTTTCAAATTTATAATTAAAATTTTAATTCTTACCACTTCTAAGCTCTTCGCTGTCTTCTTCGTGAAGGATTTACCTTGTGGCAATTCAACACCAACAACAACAACCGACAAATTTGAAGATGTGAAGATGGCCGACAAGGAGGCGGGGAAAAAGCCGAAGTGCCAGGACGGGACAAACGAAACGACGACGGCACCGACAATAACGACGGCACCAGCAACGACGACGGCACCAGCAGTTGCTCCTCGGAGCATTTTGCGAGTAATTTAAAAAAGAAACGGAGTTATTGTGGAATATGTCAAAAGGTTTTGTGTAATAAAAACATTTTTTCGTTGCTGTTTTCGAGGCCGATTTTTTGAAAGCAAAAAATTATGGAGTTCGGGAAACCCCACAAATTTTTCGGTCGGTCCTCAAATTGGGTTCAGACTTTTTAAAGCCTCCAAGAAAAATTGAGTCATAATCGCAATTAGCCATTTTTGACAAAATCTCTTTTAAATATATATTTTAAAACAAATCATTTATTATTCTTGCCACCCCGACAGGCATCAACTAGGCAAATTGCCGATTTTCAAATTTTAAAATTAAAATTTTAACAATTACCAATTTTCTAAGCTGTTCGTCTACATTCTCATGGCGAATTTTTCCTGTGGCAATTGTTCACTAACAACAACAACAACAGACAAATTTAAAGTTGTCAAGGACGCCGCCAAGGAGGCGGGAAAAAGGCCGAAATGCCTGGACGGGACAAACGAAACGACGACGGCACCGACAATAACGACGGCACCAGCAACGACGACGGCACCAGCAGTTGCTCCTCGGAGCATTTTGCGAGTAATTTAAAAAAGAAACGGAGTTATTGTGGAATATGTCAAAAGGTTTTGTGTAATAAAAACATTTTTTCGTTGCTGTTTTCGAGGCCGATTTCTTGAAAGCAAATTATGGAGTTCGGGAAACCCCACAAATTTTTCGGTCGGTCCCCAAATTGGGTTCAGACTTTTTCAAAAGCCTCCAAGAAAAATTGAGTCATAATCGCAATTAGCCATTTTTGACAAAATCTCTTTTAAATATTTATTTTAAAACAAATCATTTATTATTCTTGCCACCCCAACCAGGCATCAACTAGGCAAATTCCCGATTTTCAAATTTATAATTAAAATTTTAATTCTTACCACTTCTAAGCTCTTCGCTGTCTTCTTCGTGAAGGATTTACCTTGTGGCAATTCAACACCAACAACAACAACCGACAAATTTGAAGATGTGAAGATGGCCGACAAGGAGGCGGGGAAAAAGCCGAAGTGCCAGGACGGGACAAACGAAACGACGACGGCACCGACAATAACGACGGCACCAGCAACGACGACGGCACCAGTAGTTGCTCCTCGGAGCATTTTGCGAGTAATTTAAAAAAGAAACGGAGTTATTGTGGAATATGTCAAAAGGTTTTGTGTAATAAAAACATTTTTTCGTTGCTGTTTTGAGGCCGATTTTTTGAAAGCAAATTATGGAGTTCGGGAAACCCCACAAATTTTTCGGTCGGTCCTCAAATTGGGTTCAGACTTTTTCAAAAGCCTCCAAGAAAAATTGAGTCATAATCGCAATTAGCCATTTTTGACAAAATCTCTTAAATATTTATTTTAAAACAAATCATTTATTATTCTTGCCACCCCGACCAGGCATCAACTAGGCAAATTCCCGATTTTCAAATTTATAATTAAAATTTTAATTCTTACCACTTCTAAGGGGCATGGCATGCGGAAGGCCGGCGCCCAACGACGGCGAGGAGACGCCGGGAATGGTAACAACAGACAAATTTGAAGATGTGAAGATGGCCGACAAGGAGGCGGGGAAAAAGCCGAAGTGCCAGGACGGGACAAACGAAACGACGACGGCACCGACAATAACGACGGCACCAGCAACGACGACGGCACCAGCAGTTGCTCCTCGGAGCATTTTGCGAGTAATTTAAAAAAGAAACGGAGTTATTGTGGAATATGTCAAAAGGTTTTGTGTAATAAAAACATTTTTTCGTTGCTGTTTTCGAGGCCGATTTTTTGAAAGCAAAAAATTATGGAGTTCGGGAAACCCCACAAATTTTTCGGTCGGTCCTCAAATTGGGTTCAGACTTTTTAAAGCCTCCAAGAAAAATTGAGTCATAATCGCAATTAGCCATTTTTGACAAAATCTCTTTTAAATATATATTTTAAAACAAATCATTTATTATTCTTGCCACCCCGACAGGCATCAACTAGGCAAATTGCCGATTTTTAAAATTAAAATATCGTTATTTACGACGGCATCTAATGTCATTCCTGGCATCCGGTAAAAAATGAAGTAATAAAAATAGTGTTTTTTTCCATTCTGACACCCGCGCCCTCCCGCCGCACAGCCCGAACTCCTCGGACTATTCTCATAACAAATTTCATTAAAATTTTCCTTAGCTCTGCCATCAGTGGTTTTTCTACTAAAATGAAACGAAAAAAATACACTCAAAATTGGTATCATTTAAATTCAAAATTATTTTTTTTATAAAGAATTCCCAAGCCAAATTAATCCGTGGGAGTTTTGTGTAATAAAAACATTTTTTCGTTGCTGTTTTCGAGGCCGATTTCTTGAAAGCAAATTATGGAGTTCGGGAAACCCCACTTTTCCGAACTCGTTTCCCCTTCCTTTTCCTTCTCCTTGTCCTCCTCCTCTTCATCTTCAGTTTGAAACCATTTGATCGGTGCCCGTTTCGGCTGCTGTTCCCTCTGATGTTCCGGCGAGATTTTCTGTAAAAAGTTGAAAATTTTTTAAATTTGTGCCTCCAAGAAATTTAAAGCGAAAAAAAATTTAAAAAATTTCATGCGATTTTTTCAAAAATTATTTTTCCAAGAAATCGTTGGAGCTGGAAACGAACTGCTCCCATAAAATAGACCTTACACTTACCTTTTCCTGCTTCTCCTCCTCGTCCTCCGTCAGTTTTGCCGGTCGTTTCTGTCTCTTCTTCGGCTTCTCCTCCATCTTGGCTGCTGCCACTGTTGCGGCTTTTTCTCCCACTTTGGTGGCGGATTCAGTGGTGGTGGCAACGGCTTCGGACGGTGCCGAAAGGCATTCCTTCGGCGGCGATGGCGTTTTGTGTAATAAAAACATTTTTTCGTTGCTGTTTTCGAGGCCGATTTTTTGAAAGCAAATTATGGAGTTCGGGAAACCCCACAAATTTTTCGGTCGGTCCTCAAATTGGGTTCAGACTTTTTCAAAAGCCTCCAAGAAAAATTGAGTCATAATCGCAATTAGCCATTTTTGACAAAATCTCTTAAATATTTATTTTAAAACAAATCATTTATTATTCTTGCCACCCCGACCAGGCATCAACTAGGCAAATTCCCGATTTTCAAATTTATAATTAAAATTTTAATTCTTACCACTTCTAAGCTCTTCGCTGTCTTCTTCGTGAAGGATTTACCTTGTGGCAATTCAACACCAACAACAACAACCGACAAATTTGAAGATGTGAAGATGGCCGCCAAGGAGGCGGGGATTTCCCCCCAAATTTCTCACCTCGCCCTTTGCGTCGCGTCGGTTCATCGCTTGGCTGGCGGTCGCCTGCACTTGCGGCCGCAAGGAGGAATGAACATGACGCTCGGCATCATCATCGCCGTCGTCATCATCATTGTGGCGGTGCTAACGGTCATCGTCGTCTTGCGCTTTTGGCCAAGAATTAAAAGTGGGATTTATCAGTTTATAATTAAAAATTTAAAAAGAATTAAAAAATATTTAACTTCCACTTCAAGGATTTTTGTATGATCGGTCGACTTCGAAAACCTTGGTGCTTTTCCCTTAAAATTTCGTTATGAAAATTCTTTTAAATAAAACATTTAATAAGAAGCTGATGACAACGCACAGTCAAACCAACAGAATGAACAGGTTCAGAAGGTTGGTAGCTCATTTCCATCTCTCTGACTTCCATTTCATTACTTTCAAAATTTCTTTTCAGTGGAAAGTCGGTGATCAATGCATGGCACTCTCCGAGGACGGAAAGCGGTACCCGGCCAAAATCGTGCAGATTTCGCCTGCAAAAAACACATGCACTGTCTCTTACATTGGTTCCGACCAAAAGGCCATTCTGCTGAAGTTGGAGGACATTTTCGATTTCGAGTATGTTTTTTAATGAATCATGGAAAGCCTCTCAAATATAATTGAATGTTGCTGATTGACTTAAAAACCCCAGACTTTTTCTCCCACTTTTGTGCCGGGTTCGGTGGTGGTGGTGGAGACGGCTGCGGACGGTGCCGAAATGAATTCCTTCGACGGCGGTGCCACCGGCTGGGCATGGCACTCACTGCGCTCGTCGTCGTCCATGTCGTTGGTGTTGCTGCTGCTGTTGCGGTGCTTCTGTTGCGGTCGCTGATTGCCATCCCCGCCGCCACTGTCCGTGGCACCGTTTTTCTTCACTCCAACGCCCAACAACGCAATGCCAAACAGGCGACTCTGAGCTAAAAAAACTTTAATTGTTAAAAATATTCGAAAAATCATATTTTATATTTTGAAAATGGCCAACAATTATTTTCGGATCTTCCCTCTCCCAAACCCAACGGAAAATTCGTTCTTGTATACGTTCACACACAATTATATTTATTCGAAACATTTTGGTGACTGCTGCTAGATCCAAATTATTCATCCATTTTTCAATTTCATGGGTGCCTATTGCAGGAGCAATAGCATTCTCTATGTGTTTTCTTATGTTTTCAATACTATCAAAAAGCACTAAAATGTTGGCTACATGTTAAAAACTAAAATAGCAGACTTACACCACCATTCATTATCGTGATGATTAGAAAAAGAATGTTGGTAAACAGTTTCTTCCAAATATTCAATTACATCCTTTCTTATCTCGGAGTGATTTGACACAGTGCCATTCAAACGGTTCTGAGTAGTCTATATGGTCTTCATCTATAGTTATTCAATAATTTTCACCAAACTAACGCCTTACTAAATGTATAAAACCACGTTTCGCATTAGGCATAGACAGTATTTGCATTTTCGTTCGTTTTTTGGTATTTTCTATATTCGTCTCCATGGCCAATAATAAAAAGAAATTTATTGTCAAATTTTGAAAAACATTGCTTTTTATTTTTGAAAGATGTCTCTCCAGCGTCCTTAGACTTATTTCAACTCCAATTTGGGCAAGCTTTTCCAATAATTCTCCTTTTGTCTTTATTTCTTTTTTAAGATACTGATCAGCTAAATTTATCGCACCAGCATTTTTTGCAAATTCATCGAAACCAATTCCACTGATATTTTTTAAGCAGCACAACAAAAGAAAAAATATTAAATATTGTGTTGAGCTCATTTATAAATTTTATTAGTTAGAATTTATAAGTAGCAATAAATATATTAATATTTTAATTTTATTGCGCTTGACAATGATGATAGTGTTGGCAAATAAATGGCGTAAAATATTATTAAGATTTATATTAATTATAACGTTGGCAAACAACTGACATAAAAATTTTATTAAAAAGGAAAGATATATTTTCGAAATTTTTGCTTTGCAGTTTTAGGAAATGCCCATGGTGGCGGTTTTTAGGAAAAGCCCACTTGGCGGGTTTTAGGAAACGCCCATGGTGGCGGTTTTTAGGAAACGACCTAGCACCGAGTGAGGCGAGAAGAGGGCAAGGCAAATGATGCGATGGGACCGCGCCGTTTTGTGTCGATTGGCTGAGGATGTAGCGATATAGTGAGAGAGACTCAGAGAGGCCAATGAGCCAAGTGAAAGGGAAGAGAAAGAAAGAGCGTGAGAGAGAGAAGAGAGACAGAGACAATGAAATATAAGAGTAAGAAGGATATAAAATGAATTAGGTGAACAGAAAAGAGAGAGTGAGAGAGAGAAAATAAGAGAAAAAATAATTAACTAAGAAAGTGGCGCCGAAAAAAGGGCAAAAATAAAACAATATTAATTGCTGCAGTTATAAATTTAAAAAATTCCAAATTCATTTGAATTATTATGACAGCAATTTATTAAATTTGTTTTTTTATATTTTTTTTATCACAGATTGTAGAATTTTTGCCAGAAAAGCTATAAAATTCAAATTTCCGAGTTCCAAAATTTGAGAATTGTATTTAAGCCAACTAAGTAGACATTTCGAATCAGACCACAATTATATGTTTGGTATTTCAAGTTTAGTTTCTTTAATAATGAATTTTGCAATTCGTGTACCGATTAATAAGGCTAAAAGTTCCAATTTTGGAATTGCTAATTCTTTTATTGGGGCTAATCTTGTTTTGGCAAAAATTAAGTATATTTCATTTGTTTCGATAAATTTCAAATAAGCAACTGATGCATAAGCTGCTCCTGATGCGTCGGAAAAAATATGTAATTCGACTGGAAGATTTATTGAATTTTTAAAGGATAGCGTTTTAAATGAATTTCTTCCTCATACGCAATTTCGTTCCAATTTTTTATTTCTTCATCGCTAAGTTTGTCATCACACTCTTTTTTGGATTTCCATAGATTTTGAAAGAATCTTTTATGTGCAAAATTACGGGTGAAATCCACCTCATAGGATCAAAATTTTTGGCAATTAAATGAATTACATTTCTTTTAGTTGTTCCCTTGACTATGATTGGAATATTTATTGTGATTGTTAATTCGTCATTTTCGACATTCCATTTTATTCCAAGAAGCTTGCTCAATTTTGGTATTTCAGAACCTTCAATTTTTTGTATTTCGTTGTTAGATTCTTCATGATTTGAAATAAATTCTCTTAAATTCATTGATGCAATTTTAAAAATTTCTTTGCTCCAAAAATGTTTAAATTTTATCTCGTTATGATCTTCACACATCATTACAAAATTATCCACATATGCATTTTCAGCTAATTCTCTGCATAATTTTTCGAATTTATCTTTTTTATCGGATAGATTCAGATCAGTGTCATGTGTATTTAAATTTTTGAAATTTTCATACATTGGCTCGATTTTGGATAGATGGAGTTCAATTACTGCTGCTAACAAAAATGGTGAAGCATTAACACCAAATGGTAGTCTCTTAAATCTTCGAATTTCAATGTCTTTCATTTCAACATCTTTTTAGTTAAATTGAGTTCATTTATTGTTTCTTTTTTAATCCATAAGTATCTTGTAGTATCTCTGTCACTTGTGTCTAAACCAACTTGTAAAAATGCTTTCTCGATATCGCCAATTAGTACATATTTTTTGAGTCTGAATCTCATGATCATTCCACATAAATCTGCCATTTTCTTCGGACCTTGAAATATTTCGTCATTTAGAGAATGAGTGCCCCTTAATTTGGCTGAGGCATCAAATACTGGTCTGATTTTTGTAGTATTTGAACTCTCTTTTATAACTGGATGATGAGCTAAATAGTGTGTCAAATTTTTTGATTCAAATGGTACAATTTCATTTATATCCATATCAAGTTGATTTTGTAAAATTTCATCATAATCCAGTAATCTTTTATTTTTATATAATTGTTTAATTACTCCTTTTAATCTACCAAAACACAATCCAAAATTTGTTGGGATTTGCGGTTGTTCCTGTTTAAAAGGCCATTTGACAATATATCTATTGTTTTCAAATTTTAGATTTTTATTAAAATGTATAACTGCTAAATCATCATCATTTAAAGTGGGAGAATCTGATATTCCCATACTCTCTAAATTCCAAAACTTTTGAATTGTTTTGTTTAAATCTTCTTTTTCTTGTTTTTGAACTGAAGCAAAATTGATTTTGTTATTTCAACTGTTCCTTTTCCAGAACATATATCACCTATTTTAGTTGAAATTCGAAAGAATCCTGAAGGTAAAGGTCTGATTTTTGTGTCAGATAGCATGAATTGCCAATAGTAGTCAATTCCGATTAAAATGTGTGGAGTTCTCAACCCAATTGGCATTTTGTGTCTGCCTATATCAATTGTTTTTTGCAGATTAACATTTATTATGTAGGTTATTTTGTCAATGGTTTGTAAATTTACCGTTTTACATAATCCATTGAGAGTTTTTATGCCAATTTGAACAACATGACTTTCTACAATTTTGGGTTTTGTTTGATTGAATGTAGAAATCGCCAATGTTTTCTTACAAATGGTCGGAAGATTTAACTTTTTTGCAAGTTCCGTTGTTATATAACTTTTTTGTGAGCCATTGTCGAACAGAATTATTAATTTGGATTCATTATTATTGTTTGGATTGATAATTGGTGCTTCAATTTTTCTTAAATCTGATGTGGCTTCTGAGGGTTTTCTTAAATTTCGTAATTCATTATGTAAATTTTCCCTCAATAAATTTTCATTTCCATATCTTGATTTTAATAATTCAATTACAATTGGATAATTTTGATTAGTTATCGGATATGGACTTATCATCCTATATGGCTCATCATGGATTTTTGAATATTTTCTAATTCTTAATTGAAAATTCTTTTCGATACTGAACATCCTTATTATAAAAATTTTATAACAAACATTCGTCGCTACAATAGTGCTTTTGCATGTGCTTCAATAAGTTGTTTTAAATTTAAATTTCGACATATTAGAATAATCATATGAATTTAAATCTGATTTTATTTCTGAATCATTGGTTTGATCAGTTCCTGTTTCTTTATCATCAGTTTCCACTTCTGAATTTGGCTCGTTATGATCATCTTCGTTTTCATTTTCATCACCATCATTTTCTTCATTTTCTGAATGATCTCCTAAAATTCCCTTTTTATTTTTCCTTAAAATTTGAATAGACTTTTTTACCTCAATATAAACGCTTTTATTCCATCTAAGATTTCGTCTGTTTCTTCTAAAATTTTTGAATAATCATGTTTTTTCGTAAAAATTTTATATATTTTTATTTCAGCTTTTTTATCTCCGCCGTTCAATTTATTTCGAATTTTTTTCCATTTTTTATCAAGTTCAGTTAAGCTGTCGAAATTTTTCTCAAAATTAAATATTTCTTTTTTAACAAAATCATAGGTTTTGATACATTCTGTTAAATTATTTGGTTCATAATCATATTTTCCCTCTTCTGTTTGTTTATTAAATTTGTCGATTTTATTTTTTAAACTTTTAACCAGGATTGATATATGTTTTCTAATATTTCCAGACATTTTTTAATTTTCAAATAATGTATTCTTTGTGTGATAAAATATTAATGGGATGTAATACTACACCTTTTTCAGAAAGTTTCCACTGTTTTTTAAACTTTTTCTTTCACGTGTTAAAACTTTAAGTAAGAATTTAATTAATTTTAATCGTTTTTGAGGATTTAAAATTAAGTTTTCTCTTATTAATAAATAAGTTTCTAGGATTACTTCTTGAAAAATTCTTTCTAAATAATCGACTTTTTCTAAATTATTGAAAATACTGTAAGGAAAAATAGTAATTGATACTGTAAATTTGTATTTGGTTTTATTTTGGTAAGGGAATGGTTCAGTTTTCAAAATTTGATTTGTTACTTTAGAAATTCCGGGATAAATATGTAATATTGGAAAAGGGAAATTTGCCCTTCTTTCTAATTCGACAATTATTTCTTCAACTGTTAAGACAGGAATTTCTACAATTGGTTCTGGATCAAATTCTTCTATTTCTTCAAAATTTTCTTCTACAATTTGATTATCAAAATTTTCTTCTTTTCTTTCTGGTTCAGAATTGGGTTGCTTTGGCCGACACAGTTTGACTTGTTTACTTAGTCACAACTTTTGTGACTTGTACTTAATTTTATTTATCTTATTCAAACTTTCGATCTTCAAATTTATTTTTTCTAGAATAGTACTTTTTTATTTTCAAATTCTTCAATTAATTTGGAGTGATCAGAATTTCTAGTGTACGGACTATCTAATTTGGACTGTACTTTTTTTTATTACATGATTTATTTCGAATAGTTTTTGACTTTTTGCTGTTTGTTTTGTTTTGAATTGTTTGTTATTATTTTTTGAAATATCCAGCTTAAACTTTATTTAATAAAAATTCCTTTTAACAATTTTTATTCAACAATTTCACAATAGTATCTGATCGCCTTCGAAATTAGTACAATTAATGGTATCTGATCACCTTCAAATGAATTATGATGAGCTTGGATCGTCAAGGACAATTTCTGGTTTGACAGAATCAGGATTGTCAACAATGTCGAATAATTTTCGAATAGATTTTACAGAACGATTTAGACCAAGAACAAATCGATCAAAGTGGGTATAATTGTTAGACAATGTGTCGAATTGCAATTTGAGTGTTTCTATTCCAGATCGAGTATTGACTCGTGCGGGGGAATTGATTAATGCTTGAATTTGACCAATCAGACGTTGATTAAAATTGGAGGCTTTTTGAGCCTTTTCCACAGAAATCAGAATGGAATTTGTGCGGGTGTCGACAATTTTCAGCTTCTTTTGCAATTCTTTTCTCGTGGTGTGTGAGGGCAGCGTCGAACAGTTGCTGTTTCTTTGTTTGGACACGATCAAGCTCGTCCAACACTTCTGTGTTAGTCGTCGGATCGAATGAATCAAGGAAGTCCTCGACCTTTTCTGGTGCTCCTGGCTTGATAGAATATAGTGCACGAGTATATTCTATTAAGTCTTTGTTTTTATTAAATTTTATTGTTTTCTTGACCTCTTTAATTGCCCGGTCAAGTTGACGTTTTGCTGCTTCTTCCTCTTGTTTGAAGTATTGCTTGAGTTCAGCAATTTGTTCGGCCGGCAATTGTCTTTTTGCTGGTGCAAATAGAGCTTTCGGCTTTTTCAATGGCGGTGTCGAAGATTTTTTCACTTCGGTCGTTGTAATCTCGTCGCTTTTGGCAGCGATTGATGAACTTCTCTTGCCACGTGTTTGTGGTTTTTTGGTCGGCTCTTTGTCCACTGAATTTATTAATTTTTATTGTTTTTTTTCTTTTCTGATTTAAATCTCAGCGTTTAAATCAGACTTTTTGGTTTGAAGAACAGCGGTTGGCAGAAGAAGGTTTTTTTAGTTGTTTCGCAGAACAGTGATGAACAGATGAAAAAAAATAAAAGAAAAAAACGGTTTTGAGTTTTTAAATAAAATTCGGCTTTTTTGTCTGCTTGATCAGTTGATCAGTTTGGCAGCTGTTGTCGTTGGTGGTGTCCGTCCTTGTGTTGCCGTGTTCCCGGGTCGTGGCACCAAAATTTGACGCGACCGCAAAGGAATGAAGTCGGAGTCAAAATTTATTAGAAAAATGGGACAAGGCAATGGAACAAGGTCAAATGGAAATGCCGGAAAATTTTTGATCTCTCAATCGATTGTCGATTGTTGATTCGATGCCTCAATTGGACCAATCGGCGACAAGTAGTTAAGTCGTATTGTGCGTGGTCAAACCAGTAGTCAAGTCGTATTTAAAAACATTGAAGTATTTATTTGGGACGAAGCTCCGATGGCATCACGTTTTATTATTGATATTATCGATAGAAAATTAAAAGAATTAATGGGTAATGAAAAACCATTTGGTGGAAAAATTTTCATACTAAGCGGAGATTTTAGACAGTGTTGGCCCATTTGGGCCGTTTTGGTCGGTTGAATTTTCTCAATTTTATCTCTTTTCCAATTTAGCTTTTCGTTAATATTTATTTTTGATTTGAATATTTATTTATTTCCCATTATTTCCCATCGTTCCAATTATGTTTTGGGCCTTCTTCGCCAAACACATTAATTGGTTTCAAATTATATTTTCGGCTTGTTTGTCGCCGATCGTCAATTCTCATTATTTGTTATTGCTTTCCTTCTTCCATCTCCCATTTTCTCATTCTGCATTTCCCATTTTATTATATGTTGAATTTCATTTTTATTAAATTTATCTTTATTAAAATTTATAGTAAAAAACCCTTTATTTAATTTAAAAAATTTATTTAATTTAGAACAGATTTTTCTAGGTAGATTTTATTATTTTATTATATTTATTTTATTCATTATTTTGCATTTTGTAGGCAAATTTTTATTATTTTATTTTAGATTTATTTTTATTAATAGTTTTGTATTTTTTCGGATTAAATCCGACAGGGGATAGACATGAACGGCAAACCTTTGCTGGCAACCGCCCGCTCCACGGTGGATGAGCGGCGAATGACCGGCTTGCGCACATTAGCAGGAGTAGTGCCTATAAAGTAAGGGATAAAATGGGCACGAACAGCACCGACGCCTAACTTATCTGCAACCGCCCTCTCAACTGAGGGATGCCGAACTGCTGCAGCAGGACGCCGAGGCACCGGCGGCGTAGCTCGGTCAGCAGTGCAATGTGACGCAACAGCCCACGTTGGAACCTCAACAGCTCAAGAGTCTTTCAAAGGCTGCTTAATATTTACCCGTATTGTCTACTGCCAATAAAGATTAAAAAATACCTGTTTGACCTGCAGAACCACCTCATTGTTGCAGTCCTCCAGGTGCTCGACGTCCTTTCGCAGTTGTTTGTTGTCTTTGTTCAGTTGACTGATCTGCTTATCCTTCTGGGCAACCGCCCAGCGCAATCGACGCTTTGCTTCGGAACTCTCAGCATACTTTAAAATGTTATAATGTTGGAAGTATTGTTGGAAAAAAATACATACGTAGTCCTGCAACTGTCTCATCTGAGCGGCGACGCGGAGCGAGCGCTCCACCAGCCGGTTGCAGAGCACGTTTCGCTCCGCCTCAGATTTGGCCTTCCTGCCGGTGATGGCGTTCAGGTCGTCCGCCCCAGCGACGATGGTGTCCTAAAACAACAAGAATTATACCTTTTGTTGGCAGTTGCCCACAAGGGTATTCTATGTACACTACCTCTTAGCCTGGGACTGTCAAAGGCAAACAAACCTCCTCGAAAGTGTAAATTTTTGATCAAATTTTACAAAAAAATTGAAAAAATTTTACCTTCCATACACTTTTTATAAACTAAATATTTTCAAAAATCTCTAAAAAAGTTCAAAAATTTTCGATTTTTAATGTGTTTTTTAATTCTAAAAAGTCAATCCTGAGGGGGTGTGTTTTTTCACTTTTCTTGCATTTTTCATGCCAAAATTTCCAAAAAATGGCTACTCTAAATTAAAAATGACAAAATATAAATTTATTTTCGAAAATACCCTGAGTATGCATTTTATACATTAAAAACTTTACCAAATCATAAATTTTAACGTAGAAATAGCGATTTTTGAGCCACCTTCTTCATAGCATATGCGTAGAAAAAATGTAAAAGCATATAATTTATTGTTCTTTTTATAACCATTTGAATTGTTAGTGTTATACATATTTTGCATTAAAAATACATTTGCCTTTTTATTTTATGATAGAATAAAGGCATTTATAATCTTAATTATTTTGTAATCATCAGAAAAATATACATCAAATGCATTTGTTGAAGTTAAAAATTTTAGTAGGTTAAATCATCTCGCCTATTCGGCGGTTAAAAGAAGTAACCGCCTATTCGGCGGTATTAAAGCGGTTCAAACCAGGTAATTTTCGAAAATGTAAAATAGTTTTTATATTCTTTATGTTATAGAATTTAGTTATATTTTTATTAGAATTTAAAACTGATTAATTATTTGTAATAAAGCAAATATTTAATTTTTCTATTTTAAACTTTTTATTATTCTTCTAAAATAAAAGATCTTTATCAACAATTCCATATGGTAAAAATTTATGTAGAACACATATTTAAATTTTAAGTTTTCTTTTTTGCTTCCTTTTAAAAATAATCTTTTTTATTTTGATATTATTTCATATCGGGAATACATTATGTAAATATATGCTAGAATTTTGTATTTATTTGCTTCGTTTTTTCATCAATATTTATTGATCAACAATTTAACAATTTTTTCTGATATAAATATTTAAAATAAACAATATCGAATTATTGTGAATTTAAGAAATATTAAAAAATAATTACCTAACAACTCATATCACTAGCAAAAATTTTTTCGTTGATTACAATTGCAAAAATTATTTTTGAAAATTTTGAATGCATTTTTATAATATTTATGTGCTTTTCTAACTTTTATTGGAAAATTAAATTAATTATTTAAAACAATGAAGAAAAATTGAGGTTATATGCAAAAGAGGAAAACGAAAATGGAATTAGGGGGAGGGAGGGGCATTTGATGGAGAAATAAATGCCAATGATGTGCTGGGGAAAATGACAATGATGCGATGGAAGGCAAGGCAAATGATGCGATGGGACCGCGTTGTTTTGTGTCGATTGGTTAAGATGCAACGCAGCGAGAGAGTGCGAGAAAATCCGCGAGAGAGCGAAGAGAAAGCGAGAGAGAGAAAAAGGGAGAATGAGAGCGAAAGAAAAAGAGAGAATGAACGAAAAAGAGAGAGAAAGAAAGAGAGAGAGAAAGAAAAAAGAGAGCGAGAGAGAGAAAGAACAAAAATTATAAAAAGAAGAGAAAAAGTTCAGATAGCTCGGGACCGTAAAACACAGTATGGAATTGTAGGTTTTTTCAGTTTCGAGTTCCGAATTTTTTTAAAAGGTACGTTTTCGGACTCGCTCATTTTGGCCCCAGTCCCAGATATAACTTTTTTTTCTTTTCAACAAAATCCAATATTGTTGATATCATTCGGTAACCCTAAGTGTCTTTTATTAGCTTGAAAATTTCTAAAATTCGTTAAGGCTCAAAAAAAGTTATAGCCAAAAATGACTGAAAACCTTTTTTTTATGTACTTTTGGCCATAAGTTTGTTCCAAATTGACCTTAGGCTATCGAATGATACCAAGAATGTTGGATTTTGTTGACAAACAAAAATTCCAAACCATGAATCTTTAATCACCTGACCGAGCTAATGGGCATCCTTTTAGAGGTTCTCCCGTCCTATTGGCTTTTGAAATTACAAAATTGCACCAATTCACAGAATCAGAACCAAAAAACTAGCAATTTTTTAATCCAAGATGAAATTCACCCATTATCTCCCCAAATAATTCGACAAATTGATGAAAAGTGGCTAATTTCCGATTACTTCCACATACATACATGCACAATGTGTGTCTCGACATTCCTCCTTTCTCTGTTTCCCTCCTTTCCACATTTTGTCTCG
Organism: Heterodera glycines; assembly: GCA_004148225.2. Taxonomy (NCBI): domain Eukaryota; kingdom Metazoa; phylum Nematoda; class Chromadorea; order Rhabditida; family Heteroderidae; genus Heterodera; species Heterodera glycines. The sequence continues at coordinate 13,479,711 of CP049708.1, read as the reverse complement.
ATCATTTCGACTGGTCTCTCCTCTCCTCTCTATTCTTCCTCGTTTCTACTCTTCTCTCCTTCTCTCTTCCTCCTTTCCTCTTTATCTCCTCTCCTCACTCTCTCTCTCCTTCCCTCTCATTTCTACATATCCCGAGACCCCCCCCCCCCTGTCCCAATCGTTCCTCGTATGGCCCTTGGGCTGAGACACCTCTTGTGCAAGTATGTCCCCATATCGCATAAAAGGCATCTTTTATAGAAAGGTCATTCGATAGCCAATTACATTTTCTTCATACACCATTAAGCAATTTTGTCAAAGAAATGAAAGAAAGTAGTTATTAGAATTTGATTGATCAAAATTTCACCAATAATCCTCAGGACGGCATTCGTGAGAGGAAGCCAAGAAAAACCGGTTATGTTCAGCAATGTGTAGCTATCGCTTACAAAATGCCAAACTCAAACATATTTGCAACGAAAAATGTTTAAGACTGCTTAGGCACTTATTTTATTTGCATATTTTCTTTTTTTCTTGATACGGCACAACCAGAACCCTTCGGCGACGGCATTTTCTTATCTTTTAGTCTAATTTACTGTCGGATTGTCAACTGTCGGAATGTCCACTGTCAGATTGTCCGGGAGCCAAACGAAGTGGCCTCTCTCTCCCTTTCCCCAGCCTGCGTCCGCGGCACTTTCTTCGTGCCCAAGGACAAAGCTGGCACATGCCATGAGAGAGATGAGAATCAATTACGATCTCCCAAATGGTAAGCCGTGTTGCCATTACGGAAGATTTGGCTGTAAATGGCAAGCATAATTGGAACTTACTTTACCAAGCAAAAGAAATAAAAAACTTTTTTTTTTTAAATTGAACAATATATTTTCGTCGTTTTAGCATTTAAATGCAAGCGAAAAATATAATTTAAAGAGGGATAAACAAAAAGCTATTTTCGATTTTTAATTTATTTTCCTAAATAAATTTAATATATTTTATATTTTATCTTCTGAATTTAGTAAAGCTAGAAATTATGAAACAAAAATGAAAAGCTGTAAACCAAAAAATGTGGAATATGTACGAAAAAGTCCAAAATATTTGCATATGTAATATATAGAAAAACCCCGAAATATGTAAAAATATGTAAATAAAAGTCCCAACTTTTGTTCGCAAACACAAAAAAGAAAGTGTTTTTCCTATTAATTAGGATTTTCAAATTTTTTGGCATAATTTTTGTAGCCTAACAAAATTTTTTGAAAATAAACTTTGCTGCTGTTGTTGGTGCAGCAGCGGGACATGATCTAACATTTTTTTTTAATTTTCCTTTTGAAATTTGTTTTCACCATTTTTTGGTTTAAATTTAATAAAATTAATGTCCATTTTACTTTGTGATTGTCATTACTGTTTTTTCCTACTAGGCTTTTTATTGTTTCTTACCGGAAAACTCGATCTAGAAAATTTCAGTTTTTTCCTGTTTTTCGTTGGATTTTTACCCAAAAACTGAGCGAAAATCCCCTTGCTGTCTTCCCAATTCGCATTTTTAATTTAATATTTTATGATTAAAAATACTGAAACCTAAAAAAATTTAAATTATTTCTTGCAATTGAATTAACTCTGGCTAAAGCAGACGTAAATTTCTCTAATTTTGGGGTAAAATTAAATTTTTAAATATTTTTTTTGTGTTTTATTAAAATCCCCAAATGTCGGGTTCCCTAAGTGTCGTCGTGTCTCTAAGTGTCGGGTCCCCAAAAGTCGGATCCCCAAGTTGCAAATCCCCAAAAGTCGCACCACGATTCAGTATCGTGATGCAAAACTTTTTGGAGCGACTTCACGTACGTGGAGATGAAGAGAGTGAAGAAGAAACTTATACCGACCAAAATAGATTTTTCGATGCTTTTAAAATTTCTTTTTTTATTTGCTTCATTACTAGGGCTGGGAATAGAGCCCGGAATTTTGAAATTGCCGGGACCGGGATCGGGACCGGGACTTGGAAAATGGACCCGGGCGGGATCCCGGCACCAGGACTCCCGTTTTTCCGGGACTCCCGGTCCCGGTCCCAATTTTTGGGCCGGGATCCCGCCGGGACCCGGGATTTTTTCAAAATTTTTGAATTTTTGAGTAAAAAATCGAAAAAATTGCGTCATCTTCTGTATTGGTTAAAACATATTTAATGTAAAAGTTAGCATAATTTATTGGAAAATTTTTATCACCGAACAAAATCAATTAATATTTGTAGTTCAACATTGGGATCGCCTTGTTCAAAAAAATCAACATTTCTGCGGTTTTCGGCTTCAGACTCGAACGCCGATAATCATAAACATCCCTCGCCACTTTGAAAGTCTGTTCGCTCGGTACGCTTGTCGCAGGGGCTGACAAGTACTTCATCGCAAATTTTGATAACATTGGAAATTTTGGTCCATGTTTCTTCCACCATTCAAACGGGTCAGAACTGATTGGTGCTCTCTCAAAAGTAAGGAATTCGTTAAATTCGGAGTTAATGTCGCTTTGAGACGAAATTTGAGCTTAAATATTTAAATTGGAAAATAAAATGATCATTAAAATTGACTTTTGTCCTGTGCAAAATTGGCAATTTCCTCCAATTGAGCAAAAAATGATTCGTTCCTTTTTGCCGGCGGCGATTCAATAGAAGTTGTAGCAACCAAACCATTTACTTCGCCTTCAATTTGGTCATTGAAAACAATTGAAGCCTCTTCGTAAAGCCACGGGCGGACTCTTTCGCGGAAAATCTCCGCTTCTTCCATCACGAGGCGGTCCTTGAATCGGGGGTCCAAGAAGGTCGAAATGGCAATGCAACTAAAAATAAAAAATTGAAAATAAAAAATTATAAAAGACACCACTTAAAATCACCGTTTGAATCGGAGATCAAAGAATCGCTTTTCCAAACCATACACCATCGCAGTTCGTACCGCATCTATTTCCTTGTAAAAAAGTTTGATATTGAAAAGTTGTTGGTGCATGCACCGCGCCGCCGGAATTTGAGCAGAAATTGGCGATTTGGCAAACCAGTTGCTGGCTTCTTCAGTCGGTTTCAACACTTAAAGAATTTTTATATTGATTTATAAAATTTTGTTTGAACCCGAAATGAGTTCCTCGAGAAGACTCCATTCTCGAACAGTGAGTGAAAAATTGGTGTCACCCGTCTCAACTGCGTACTGAGTAATTGTCCTTTTTTGTTCTAAAAGGCGTTGTGCCATTTGCAAAGCGCTATTCCACCTCACAGAGACTTCCTTAATTTTGAAAAGATCTAACTGCAAAAATGTTGTATAATTTGTCGATTTTTTGTTGTTGTTAGGGTAAAAATTGCCGAAACCGAAAAATGTTGTTTTTAGTAGTTTGTTGAGCTGAAACTTTGGTTTTTATAACAAAATTTAAATTAAAGAACGATTGACTGTAGTAAGGGCATTAAGTCCTTCTTTCACAACAAGATGCAAAAGATGAGAAGCACAATTGGCATATTCAAACGGCAAAATTTTGTTGAAATTTTCATCGACTTCAGTGAATGCCTTAATTTCGTGATTGGATTGGAATTAGCTTTTTCTTACTTTTCGCATGTTTGCTGCAGAATCAGTTACAAAAGCAAACACTCGATCGTCATTTATTTTCCAGCTATCCAATAATTTACGGACATTGCACGCAATGGCATTGCCAGAATGTTGGCCGGGAAAATGGTGAACAGCGAGTACAAAATTCTTTTGCACCCAATTTTTTGTGACGCCGTGACCAGTCAAGCTTAATTATTTTTTGAAATACCGCTTCTTGAAGCCTAAAATTACCTTAAAAAATTGTCTGATGGACCTGCCCAACAATCAATTGTGAAGCTGAGATTGGCGCAATCATCTAAATCCTTGAGTATTTTTGCCTTGACTAGTTTGTATGCTTCCGGGAGAACTCTTTTCCTAAAAAATTATTATTTTTTTAATTGCTTTGACTTTTACCGATAATCGCTTTCATCCTTCAGCTCATATTTACACTGAGCTTTAAAAGTCGGATCAGATAGCAAACCAAATGACAGATTGTTACAGGTTATCATGCTGATAATTCGTTTGTCAGCCACAGACAAAATGCCTAAAAAAACCAAAATCCGTAAAATTTACCAACACAAAACTACCGCTGCTGGTCAAATTCGTGCCGATTAGATTTTCGATCGTCGGCTGTTTCTTATCAGCTTTTTCTTTTGACTCCTTTTTCATCTTCTCCAGTTGCTCGAAATTTTTGACATATTCCGAATCAGCATGGATTGTTGAAAAAAGATGGATTTTGAGTGATTTGGTGCTGGAGTCAGAGAGGCTAAATTCATACTTGGGCCTTCCATTTTCTTTACATTCTCGGCATTCCGCCATTTTGCCATCCTTTGACTTTTCAAATAGACCTATTTTCCAGATTGATGTATTCATTTCTAAAATACATTTTAAGGATTTAAAAATAAAAAATAATGGTATGTATGTATCAAATATCTGAATTTATTTCTCAGTTCTATCTTTAAACTTTGAACTAAAGACATTTCGCCAAAAAATTATTAATTTTTTCAAATTTGGGGCAGTTTCATTAATGAAATTTAGTCCCGTTTTTCCGGCCCAAATTGCCGGGATCGGGACCGGGACTTGGAAAATGGACCCGGGCGGGATCCCGGCACCGGGACTCCCGTTTTTCCGGGACTCCCGGTCCCGGCGGTTTGCCCAAAAAACCCGGGACCGGGAGTCCCGGCAAAATCCCGGCGGGATCCCGGTCCCGTCCGGGCTCTAGCTGGGAATTTAAGTCAAATGACTTTTTTTTGCTGACTTAAATGACATAAATTGCCTTTAAAATTGTTCTATACTTTGTTTGAAGTTTCTAACATGCGTTTTTTCGTGACTTTTTTATACTCTTTGGGATTTTTATGACTTTTTTCCCTTTTAAGGCAAAATTTGACTTTTAGTGAAGAAAATTCCGAAGAATAAGTTTATCTTCGATACGGTACTGAATTTTTCTACATATAATTAAGACTAAAATGACTGGACTGAAAAATAAAATAAATCTGACGGGGTACATTTTCGGTCGACATGAAGTTTGGCGGACTGGGTCAGTTTAGTCTGGCCGGTTTAGTCAGGGGGTCGTTTTAGTATGGTTAGCTGTTTTCACCCACAAATTAATTATTTTTTATAAAATATCTTTTTTTTGTCAATTATAATATACATATACAGCAGGGATGGGCCAAATTGAAAAATAAAAAGCGAAATGCGAAAAGCGAAATTTGCGAAACTGAAAAATGCGAAATGAAAAAAAACGAAATGCGAAAAGCCAAAATATGCGAAAATGCGAAAAGCGAAATGCGAAAAGCGAAATTTTTTAAAAAAATTTTACCAATAGCTTTTGAGGTTGTGATGCAAAAAAAATCTGCTTCCGGTTCAATCTTTTTCTCAGATAAAAATGACAAATTCTATTATTAGAGTTGCAAGGGAACGGAAATTTTGACAAAAAACCGGAACGGGACCAACCGGTAATTTTCCCAAGTGAAATTTTTTGAAAAAAAATTTGAAAATTTGAGTGCACTTTGTTACGAAAAATTGCCTATATTCAAAAATGTACCCATAAAATTTCTTAATTCCCGTTTGTAGGGAGAAATTCGAAGAATTTTTCCATTATGCAATTTTGAGTGTAATATGTTAACAGACAATAATAAACTGAAGCATTCGTTTTAAAAATTAAATTTTCAAATATATTCATTTTTAGGGGTGGAAATTTCGCATTTCGCGCCAAAAAGCAAAATGCGAAATGCGAAAGGCCAAAAAATGCGAATAATGCGAAAAGCGAAACCTCGGCCCATCCCTGATATACAGACATATAACTTTAAAATGTCTGTTTAGCTACAAATACAAATGGGAAACTCAAATCAGGAAATAAAGACAAAGCGAAACAGGCAAAAGCTGGAACATGAGGGTGCACTTTATGTTTCACCAACTCAGTGACGATGGACTTCGGATGTGTTGGCGGTGCGAGTTTTTCGGACCTAACGACAAATGCAAAGGTGTATGCAAAAATAAAATAAAGAATATTTTTTAAATTCAGGGCGCCTTCACACTGACATTAATGGTAATGTCCTCAAAATTATTGGAAGCCACACATGCGACATGAGCGCCGCACAAGTGGAGTGTCAGCGACGCGTGACACAGCTCAAGCGGCGTGCAGTTGAGACGTGCGAAGCGCCCGCTACAATTCGTGCGCAAGTATTACAGAACACATCAACCCCCGTTTTGGCTGCTTTCCCGACCAAAGCTGCGACTAAAAAGGTCAACTTTTACGAATTTTTCTGCCAAAGTATGATTTGTTCATTTATTTTAGGTGATAAAACGTGCTCGCCGTGATGAAGATGTACCACCTGCTGCGCCACTCAGTTTGGAAGCATTGCAATTTCCGGTGGCGTACAGAATGTACAATCGCACATATACTGACGAGGAGAATTTTTTGTTGGCAGATACCGGCGTTTTTCAAATTCAGGGACAGGCTGGACCGCAAAGGTGAAAACAAAAAAACCCATTAAATTTTACAAATTTCCATATTAAGGATTTTGATATTCGCACGTTTTCGAATTCGGAATGGTCCGGTATTATGAAAAATGTGTACGCAGATGGCACTTTCAGTTTGGCACCGCCTTTGTTCAGCCAAATTTATGTTCTTCTCGCAAAGTAAAAGTCTAACCAAAATTTTAAGTCTTTGAACAGACCGAGCCTTATAATGATACAAATAATACATATGTATGGCATTGATATAGATGAATGGTAATGAGTCTAGCAAAATAAGCAGGTTAATTGAGCGGATATTCGTTCAAAATTTTCGATTCCTAGCTTGATTAAAATTTACTATGTTTTTAAATTAGATGATTGCAATTATAGATAATTAAAACTATTTTTATTTTTTAAATCCTTGAATGGTGCCCAAACTTTCCGGTGCCTAAACTTCCCCCTCCCCATTTTCGAAGGGACCCACGCGTTTCGGCGCCAGCTCGTTTTTCCACGATAGCTTTTTTCTTTGGCATCCAAATCCAACAATCTTGGTATCATTCGAAAGCTCTTAACATGCTCTATTAGCCTTACCAAAAACAAAAAGATTTTCTAGACTGCAAAAAATTATATTAAGAAAAAACTTCAAAAATTTCGTCTTTTCGCAATTTTCATGTATAACTTTTTTTGTTATTGTCTAATCGCGAAGCAATAGCGTAGAAAAAGCTTCTAAACATGTTAAGCTTTCGAATGATATCAAAAATGTTGGAGTTGGATGACATAGAAAAAAGTTATAGTGGGAAAACATGCTGCGTCGAAACGCCAGCGCCGAAACGCAGTGGACCCATTTTCTAAATGTTTCTTGTTAAAATTAATCGTTTTGCTTAATTTTTTAGGACTTTTTTGGTATTTTTTCTTGACTTTTTGGCGTTTTTTGAAAAAAGGCACCAAAATTACGTGCCCGGCATAAGGCACCGAAATTGCAAAAAAGGCAAAAAAAAGCACCCAAAAAAACGGCACATACCTCAAAATCTGGGCTCTATTCATTACATAAAATTCTTCACTCCAGTGTAATTTTAGTCTTATAAAGAAATTTTCGGTACTTTCCTGTTTTGGGGCCGCACCCAAAAATTTTAAAAATTCAACAAGAGCGCGCAAAATAAACAAGGCGCGCGTAACACTAATGAAGGGGCATAAATGTGGCAATTTCAGACAAAATCCTTATTTTGGTACTGATGTGGAGGTGAAAATGATTTGGCTCAAAACCAAGGCCCATAGTTTTCCCTTTTCCTTATTTATAGCTAAATATAATTCAATTCTAGAAAATATATGGTAAAATTTGTTGGCAAACTATCTATTTTAGGTGAGTAGGCGAAATGTCAGTAGGCGAAACGTCCGCACACCTTCTTGTATTCCTCCAGCCCGCCGTCCAGCTGAGTGACCGTTTTGTCTTTGCACACCAACTCATTTTATTAAACAAAATTTAATTGTGCCTTTCATATTAAATTTTTTTTCTAAAACCACAAAAAAGATACAAAATCTATTATCATCCACCAAATCGTAAAACAAAGCGCTTACAAATGTTTTTATGCGCATTTTTAATTTTATTGAAGAACATTTAATGTGGCTTTTATATTATTATTTTTTTCTTAAAAAGCCTAAAACCCATAAAAAATAGTACATAAAATCTGTCCCCACCAAATAGTTAAAAGTTAGTTTTCAAAAGTGCTTGTAATATTTTCATGCGCCATTTTTGCACCAAAAGCAGGGATTTTATGTGCGAATAAATACACAGACAGAAGATACATTAAATCAACGTGTTAACAAATAATTAATTAAGAAGGGAAAGAATTTTGTTGTCGAATAATTGTAACAAATAATTAACGAAATAGTTGCAAAAATGCCGAAATAGTGCCAAAGTGGCGAAATACCAAAAGTGTTTTTTTTCGTGCCTTTCTCACCGAAAAAGCAGCAGCTAGGAAAATCCGTTCCCTATAAATTAACACAGAAGAGAAGCCGGAAAATAACAATGGTGACAATTTTTGAACAACAAAAAAAGGAAAAATAAATTGGTATTTTTTTGTCAAACATTTTGCCACAACATTTCTTCGTCCTCTCTTTTCAAATCATTATTGGATGGCCAACTGCCGGTACACGTGCTTCTTGTACTCCTCCAGCCCTCCGTCCAGCTGAGTGACCGTTTTGTCCTTGCACACCCACAACTCTTTGCACACCAACTCGATGAGCCGCTCGTCATGGGAAACCAACACAACGCCACCCTTTGAAGCAAAAAAACATTATTTTAAATTCAAACAGCTAATTATTCAAAAAAAATTAAAAATATCATGCTCTTGAAAATATATCCATTTTATTTTGAAGTTGGTTACGCTTTGCTTGTTAACTTCTGATTAAAATTTAGAAAATTTTCAAGAAAAAACTAGCTTTTATTAAAATAGGTAAAATAAAAAATTTTTTGAAAAATTTTCTAGCGGTTTTGTGCAAGAATTTCTGAAAAAATTAGTGGAATTTATTTCTAATTTAAAAAATTTCTAAATTGTAAGATTTTGGTTGAAAAATTTCGAACTACTGAAATAACGCACTTTAAAATCGTTCAATGCTTTGCCAAGTGCGTCCACCGTTTCGACGTCCAAATGGTTGGTGGGCTCGTCCATTACCAAATAATTGGGCCTGCCAAGAAATAAGGTAAAATTATTTTAATTTAAAATCCCGAAAAACTCACTGTTGAAGAGAAAGACAAGTGAAGGCAAGCCGAGACTTTTGTCCTCCTGAAAATAATTTTCAAATAGAAAAATAAGTTTTTTTTAAATTTTTTAGATTTAATTTTTCATTATTTTTGGAACGGAAAGTACCGGAGAGAGTGGCGATGGATTGGAAGGCAATGTCACCGGACAGACCAAAACGGCCCATTGCGGCACGGTACTCCTCCTGGGAAAAGAAATAAATTGGCAAGGTTTTATGAACGCAACCAACATCAATAAAATAATACACACTCAAAAATAATAATTAGAATTTAGAAAAATGAAGAGCCCGAAAATTTTAAATTTTCAAAAAAATAATGGAAAAAAAAATTCTGTAAGAGAAATTTTATGATTTTTTGTGACCGGAAATTTTAGTGCGATTAATGTAATTATGTAAAAAATTATTTGTTAATTTTGGAATTAGAACCCCTTAAAATACCCTCCCCCCTTAGGGGTTGAAAAACAAAGCCCCCGGTGGCTCTATTTTAGGAAATACGGTGAAATAAAATGCTGAATGCCAGAAAAAATTGCGCCGCCCACCTGACCAAGGCCGGGAAAGCGTTGGGCGAGCAGTTCCAGCGGTGAGTCGTCCAAGTCCAATTGGTCCACGTGGTGCTGCGTGAAGTAGCCAATGTTCAGCCGACGGTTGGCACTCCGTGTGCCATTGGTGGGGCTGTGGTCGCCCAGCAACAGTTTGAGCAGCGTCGTTTTGCCGGCCCCGTTTTCGCCCACAATGCAAATGCGCGAGTCGGAGCGAGAACCGATGCAAACCTTCTGCAAAATACAAAAATTAGGAATCGGAAAAGCAGAAAAAATATATTTTTTGGGGGAATATTAAGCGAATCATAAAGAAAGCGCCAAAAACAAACAAAGATTTAAAATGATCACCTGTTTTCCCATTTTATTTGTTAATCAATTCACAATTTCACAAGAAATTTTCAATAAAAATATATATTTTTTAAAAAGTTTCAACTTTCAAACCAAAAAATGGAAAATTAGCATTTGTGTTTTTAACAAATTTTTTTAAAAAATATTACAAAAGTGTATTCATCCGCAGTAAATTATGAGGGAAGAGCACAAAACGGGCGCAAACGTTTCTCCCTTCATTCATGAGGCTTGATAAATAATAAAATATCAAAATTTTTTATATAAAAGTCAATTGACAAACATTAAAAAAAACTACACAATGTAAGCTGATTCTTTAAGTTAATAACTATAGCGAAAATTTAAAAATTAAATGCATAGTTCTGCTCCCTTTAAAGTTTTCAAAAGCGTAACCAGACAGTCAGACAGTGCACTATTTCCTTCTTTATTTTTCTCACTTCTTCCCTTTTCCCACACACAATGCTGCTGCACAGCGAGCACACGGCTGTTTACTGTCTACCCTTCCACCCGCCGCAGCCCTACGTAGACAGACAGTCAGACAGTGCACTATTTCTTCATTTCTCTCGTGGCTATGCGGAAAGGAAATAGTGCACTGTCTGCCTATTTTCCCAGCGTCGCTGGTATGAGCAAAAAAAAAAAAAAAGGTCGTTCGGGCGAAAGTTTTTCAAAAATACACCCCTAAGAATCGGGCGAAGAATTTTCAAAAATACACCCCTAAGAATTGACTTTTCGGATCGGTACCCCCCCCAAGCCCAAATCCTGGATACGTCCCTGCCCCCTGGAATTTCTTTTTCAAAAAATTCTTTATCCTTTTCTTATTTCAAAGAAAAATCAAAAACTTTTCTTTTTTTATAAAATAGGGGGGATAAGCTGTTCCCAACAAAAACAGATGTAAATTTGCGCTTGGACCCATCCCAAAATTCGGTCTATCCCTTCCCTATCCCAGCGATTTGCAACCTCCCCGGCCCATAAAAAAATTATGGTACGCAACCTGGAAAATGTACGGCGTTTCCTTGGAGTAGCGGAAGGCCACTTCGTCCAGCTGCAGCACCGGGTTGCCCAACTTGTCGCAGTCTTTGAAGTGGAACACCACGTCCGAGTCGAACTCGACGGGTTGCAGCACCGGTCTGAAACATTGGAACGCAAAGTGAGCACCACAACAAAAAATGCAAAATAACGCGAAAACTTTTAAAAAAATGTCGAAAAATAACATTTTATCATAGGGTGCACCCAAAAATCTCACCGCCGAAAATTAATTATAATTTTTTCAAACTTAGAAAATTTATAAGAAAACTCTAAGAAAAAATTTTTTGAAAAATTTTTAGCGATTTATTGGAAAAACGTTTGAAAAAACTTAGTATTCATCAGAAAATTTCAAAAAAACTGAAGGATTTTATTTTTCTGGATAGTTTCTTATTAAAAAATTTGCAATAATTTTTTTTCTTGTTTCGGCGGTGAAATTTTGACACGTCCCCTTTATCATACTATTATTTGTAATCAATTTCCATGATAAAAGACAGATAGAAGATACGAAGCAAATAATTTTAAATGGAGAAGCAAATTATGTCCTCCTCAATTTGAAGGAAATTTAGAAACTTTTTTGTTTATCTAAAGTTTTATAATTTATCAGATCTTTTTAACGGATTAATGTTTACAATTTTTCCAGCATTTTGATGCGCGACTGCACCATGGAGGCTCGCTTGGCGTTGTAGCGGAATTTGTCGATGAACTCCTGGATGTGCTGTCGGAGCTGTTGTTGTGCCTCATATTCTCGCTGTTGGAGGGTCAGTTTCTCGCGCATTGCCTGGCAATTTGAATATTTGAAAAAACAAATTTAAAATTAAAAAAATTCAAAAACGAAACCTTCTCAAAATTGTCATAGTTCCCCTTGTACGCGTCCAACCGACGTGAGTGCAAATGTACAATGTCGGTGCAGACGGTGTTCAAAAATTTACGGTCGTGAGAAACGGTCAGAATGGTGCCGTGCCATTCCTTTAAAACGGGGGGAGAGTTAACATATACAAAAAGGCCATGCCAAATTACAAATTCTTTACAGGATTTATAAATGAAGCGGATTTGAAATGTTTTTAAATAACACATAAAAAATATTCTAAAAAAATCAAAATTTTTAAGATGGTCACTATCCCTATTTGAGGCCAACGATGGCCGAATTGAACTTCAAAATTTTTAACTATTGAAATTCTCTCCAACGATAACGGCGTCAATCGCGCCAAAGCCGAAAACCGCCAAAAAAAGTTTTTCACGTAATGTATCCAAAAATGCGATATTCATTACGATTTTTTTAAATTTAAAATGCAATTGGATGTTAAATGGACCTGTAAATGATTCTCTAGCCAATAGACAGCGCGCATGTCCAACTTAAACAAATCAAGAATTAAAATTGCTATTTTCCGCAAATGCAGGTCGCTGACCATGTTTGTCGGCTCGTCCAGCAACAGCAAATCCGGTTTTATGAACAGTGCACGGGCCAACGCCACACGCATTCGCCAACCGCCGGAAAACTCGCTCAAAAAATTGTGTATTTGTAATTTTTAGAAAAAAGTAATTTTTTACCATTTTTATTTTTGGGATATGAATAATTTATAAAAAAAATTTTATTCAAAATTAATTAATTCCTCGCGGATTCGTTTTCTGATGCCTTCAGCCATATCTATCTTGGTTTACTTTTTCTGCCAACTAACCGTGTCGGCTTGCGCTGCTCGTCCGGCTTGAAACCGAGACCGAATAGAATGGTGGCGGCACGAGCAGGCGCCTTGTCCAGCTGCAGGGACTGCTGTTCTGTGTAGAGCGCGTCCAGGCGGGCACTGAACACACTCCGCTCGTCGTCCGACACGTCGGCACTGACAAAGTTTGGGAAAATTAAATTAAATTTCGCCGGTGGCGAGTATTAATTTAGGGAGTTGAATGAGTAAAAAAAAGAATCGGGGGTGAAAGGTTGTCCCAACCGGAATCAATGGGGTACACCCAAAAAAAGTCGCCGCAAACAAAAAAAATTTTTTTTTGAAATTAGGCAAGATAACTAAATTTTTTGAATTTATTTTTCTTTTCATGGCGTTGTTAAATATATTTTTTAAATCAATCATGTCCATTGGCCCACATTTGGCTTGAGACGCCTTGGGTTGGTAAATTTGGCCGTGAAAGTATGGGTCAATGGCAAGGCCCACCAAAAATCAACCTGTTGATTTTGGCCTGCAGTTGGCGCTCTTCGGCCAGCAATGCCTCGCGGCGCGTGTCCGATGCGAGCACCGCGTCGATGACCGGCGTCTCGTCGCCCTCCACCTCCTGCTCAACACTGAGCATTGTGATGTTGGACGGGATGACCAACTGCTTGCTGGAAAAGAAGTGAAATTTTAAAACAAGTACTTAATAATGTGTTGTGACAAGGGGAGGGGGGGGGGGACGGGAGGTCATAAAAAATTATGGAGCAGGACAAAACGGTGCCGCCGAAACGTCGCCGCAAATTTGTTTAATTCAAAAAAAAATCAAGAAAAACACCAAAAATTTATGGTTATCTAACCGAATTCGAAAAAATTTTATCAAGAAAATTCAGGGGAACAAAAATTTTTTTCAAGTTTTTCGTTTTTTTATCAGGAAATTTGGTTTTCAGTAAACATCTAGGGTTTCAAAAAACTTTAAAACAATTTCTTGAAATTCTTGAAATTTTATTTAACCCACAATTTTCTGATGATAAATTTAAAAAAAATAAACCAAATTTTTAAAATTTTAAACGGTAGTGAAACCAACAATATTTAAATGGTTACAATACCATGAAAGCATTTTCAACAGCGTCGTTTTGCCAATTCCGTTCCGTCCGACCAGCCCGTAGCGGTGACCGAAAACCAGCAACAGATCGGCACTGCTGATCAGCTGCTTGTTGCCAAACGAAATGTCCACATTCTCCAGCTTCACATCCATTGTGCCGACCTGAAATTTTCGGTGCGTAGAAAATATTCAAAATTTATAGGTGAAAATTTCATTTATTATATAATATTTAAGAATAATTTGTAAAAAATAGCCAAATTTTTCAGAACTTTCCATTTTGTAAAATATACAATTTTTTTTAATTTTCAGCGGCGTCCAATTGCCTCGCCTCCCACCCTTCAATCCGCCAAATATGGTAAAATGGGGATCCACCGGTGGCGATGGGCGCCTCGGGGAAAATTTTTGGGAATTTTTTATGAAATTTGTAAAGTAAATTTAGCCAAATTTTCAGAAATTTCTATTTAATTTTCGGCGCCGTCCAATTGCCCCCCCCCCAATTTCCCCCAAATTTCTCACCTCGCCCTTTGCGTCGCGTCGGTTCATCGCTTGGCTGGCGGTCGCCTGCACTTGCGGCCGCGCCTTTCGCACCGTTTTGCCGCCGCTCTCTCCGCCGCCGTCCGCCCGCTTTTGCGCCTTTTCCTTCGCTTTGCCCTCCGCTTTGGCCAATTTCTTTTGGTCCACCGACGACTAAAAAGGGAGCGAATGTATTTAAACAAAAAAGCAAAACTAAAATGTGGGTCGCTTTTTTTGAATGCATAGACAGGAGGGGCTCCCTAAAATGGGCAATTATTCCCCCTTATGCCCAAAATAAAGAATTTAAAAAATTTCGTACATGCAGAGACGAATGAACAGGTTCAAAATTTGCCCCAAATTTATAAAATTGCCCAATTGAAGGACCAAAAATGGGCCAAACAAATTCATTTATTGGCACAGTTTTCGATGCCAAAACAAAGAAACAAAAACAGACGACCTGCTGGGGCACGTCGTTGGGCGTGACCTTCCACAGTTTGTCCATCTCGCGGAAGGAGTCACTCTGCACGCTCATGTCCACCGTCTGCAGCAATTTGCGTGCCGCTTCCACGCCTCCGCCGCCGCGCTGTCTTCTGCCGCCATTGCCATTGTCGGCATTTCCGTTGCCATTACTGTTCCCATTGCTGCTGTTGCCGTTGTTGCGTCCGTCATTGAGTAGGCTGAACAGTGCTGCACAAAGGTCGGCCAACTCCGTGTCCGCCATGCCGTCCACGGACGATGCCTTTGAAGTGCACATGGATGAATAAAAATAAAATGGGGATTGGCCCCCCGACCCCAACATTTTGGGCCATTTTAGGGAAGTTTTCGCTTGGCTTTTTTACGATAATGGAAGAACACACAAGTCTATGAAGATTTTTTCTGGATTTTTAATCAATTTTTATACATAGATTTAAAATATCAGTTTATTTTTAATTAATTTTATCGGTTGTTTCAATGAAAATGAAGAGAAAAATCATTCGATTTAGATTTTTTTAAAATTTTATTTAAAAGTGTCTCAAGTCAGCAAATTTCATGCCAGACGTTGTACAAGGAAAATGGGATTTAAATTTGGATTTTTCATCAACATTCGTTTAATTGTCCAACCTGAATATGATCTCCGACCATTTCCGTCAGGTCCTGCTCCGTTCCCATGTCATCCTCGTTCTCCTTGAGCAGATCTGCAAAATACAACACAAAAATGGTTAAATGACGGAAACTGGGCAAATGTCCCGCTTTTGGCAAGACTAGTGCTTTGGAAGGAGCTTTTTTTAGGGTCGCTGATTTTAAATATGATAATTTTAACCCATTTCTAAACGACAGACCCGAATTTGATCAAAAAATTAAATTCTTCAAAATTCACATTTTATGAGAAATTTTTAGCGATTTTTTTGAAAAATCTTAGTAATTCACCATAAAAATTTCTCAAAAAATTTTTTTTTCTTAGAATTTTCTTGTAAAAAAACTTTCTAAGATTTTTTTCTTGAAAAATTTCTAAGTTAGCAATTTTTTTTTTTTAAATTTTCTCGGGGGGAAACGATGCGGGGGGAACTCAATGAAAACTCTGAGTCAAGGGGGGGAAACGAGCTGCTCCCGCCCTCTTACCTGTCAAATAATGCCGCACTTCGTCCGGCATTTGTGGCAACCGCTGATTGAAGAATTCAGAAATATTCTCTCTTGCAACCATGCTGGCAAAAACACAGCTAAACATGATCACAAAATTGTAAATAAATAACAAATTTTAGTAAAACAAAAAAGAGATATGTGAAATGGCGTTGATTAACGCTCAAAAATTGAAAAAAACTAATATATATATTTATTTTTGCAATTTATTGGAGAAGGAGAATTTGGGTTTTTTTGAGTAAAATGAATGGGCAAAATGCCAACACAGACACACGCACAAAAACGCCATACTAAAATGGGAATGGTGGACGAATGGGGAAAAATATAACATAAACACACGAAGGGGAGGGGAACTACTGCCATAAATAAAGTTTGAGTACGGCATAATCAATCGAAAACTTTTTGGCACTCCGTCCATTCAAATCGTCCGTCTCGGCATCCCTCCGCCGCCGCCACTGCTGATGCCATACAATTCGGGCAACTTCGACTGCACCTCTGCCCACTCGTGCTTGAACTGGTCGCGTTCCTTGAACGTGTCCCGGATCCGGGTCAGCAGCCGGCCCAACACATTTTTGGCGCCACGTCCGCGCCATTTGTTCATGTCCCGCACCAGGTCCGTGTTGTCCACATGCTGTGTGAATTTGAATTTTTTAAGAAGATATTCCGACAAATTGAATAATTTTTTCCAAAAATTGCTTTAAAAAATTTTCTCAAAATTGTCCAAGGTTTTTTTGAAAAATTCTATTTCTCAGGAAGGGAGGAAATGAACTGCTCCCGAGCGAGAGCATTCCCCCATACAACGACAAAATTTTAAAAACCTTAATTTTTGTTTTTTGACGCAAATTACTATACAAATGAATGAATTTCGAAACAATTAAACGAAAAGATTGTTTGAATTTTTTTTTGCGTTTCAATGTTTTTGCTTTACCCAGAAAATTTTTAAAAAATTCCTTCTAAAGAATCAACGAAAAAATTAAAAAAATGTTTTTACCACTCCGCAGCCCCAGTAAATGTCGTCCGGACTCGCTTCGACCAGCAATGCGTCCCCAGTTTCGAACAGAAACTGGCGCAACATTGGGTTCTGCTCGTATTTTTTCCAATTACCGATCAGCATCACCTGCAATTATTGAATTGTACAATAGTTGTGAGTCTCATGAACTCATCGATAAACTTGATTTTGAAATGGATTTAGAAAAAATTGGAGAATTTTTTCAAAGAAATTAGCAAAAAGAAAAAATATAGATAGCAAAAAAAAATCTCCCAACAATTTTGAAAAACACAAAATTTTGTCCTATCGGACACAATAAAACCCCATAAACCCATTAATTTTAAATCCTTTTTACCATTTTTGCGCAAATTTTAGATTTTTTATTTTAAAAAGCGACCTACCAAAATGGACACTTTTCTCCACTTGGCCGTGTCGAACAGTCGGATGTGCGCGCCAAACCGTTTGATGGCTTTTGGGTCCTGCGAGCGGAGAATGGCCACGGCACTGGCCTCGTCGCCGAACACGCGTGCCTTGTAGTACATGTAGAACTGCTCCGTACAGCAAAACTCGAGGCCTTGAGAGAATGGGGGAGGAATTAAAAAAATAGTGTACCTAATTAAGAGAAATAACATTTCTAAAACCTATTCCAATTGTTAAAATGTACCAAATTTTGAAGATTTTGCTACTTTCAAACATAATCGATTCCCTCTTGAAAAAACATTGCA
>CP049708.1:13434870-13460977 GCA_004148225.2 Heterodera glycines | reverse complement strand
TAAAAAGAGATTTTATGGCCAATTGGTGGGAAAGAAATGTGCACTTGACGTCAGAAGGGAATAAAAACATTATTAAAGGTTGTTAAAACGCGAAAGTGACATTAATTAATTGTTTTTTTCAAATATGGCATTACGAAATTTCTTTTTTTTAAAAATTACTATGATAAATTTAATAATTTAATTTTATCTCTATTACGTCATAATTTGGAAATGATAAATATAAAATGTTTTTTTTTTAATTTTAAAAATTGTCATCGGTTGACCCCCGCAAAATTAATGCTTTTATAAAATTATTTTCTGTAATTGAGAATTTCGTAAATTTAGCAAAAAATTTCAAACTGAAGGTCAGCCCATCACACAAAATGCGATGACATTGGATCAACCAACGCAAACAAATATTTCCCCATTTATTTTTAATGATGTTTTGATCGGCTGTCACAATTTGATTAATTTGGCGCGTCTGTCAATTCTATGCGGAGCACATTAATTATCATTAGTTAATTAATTTCTTTTTGTCAGGCTGAGAATTTTCCGTTCTCGGTCAGAAGGAATAAAGTAAATCTTGGGTGATTTATATTTTTAAAAATTATCTCAGTAAATGTACAGAATTAATTGTGGAAAAATATTAGAAAGATGTTTCCAGCCATTTACTTTGTTTTTAATTATAAAAAATGATTTTAATTAACGGATTGGAATATTCCCAATAAAAATTTATGGGAATTAATTTCCAAAAAATAAGAAGCATTTAAGGGTTTAAATTTGGCATTTAATTTTAAAAATTACATTTTTGTTCATTCAGGTACATTCATTCATTAATAAATTTCATTCATTTTATTATTTCATTTTCGGGTGTTGTTGTGTAAGAAAAATAAATTTATATGGCGAATATTTACGGTGTAATGCGCACAATTTTGGGAAGGTCATGCTGTGCTGACAGTGAGCAAATTTAGCGAAGTAATTTATGGGAGAGAATTAATTTGTGGGAGGAGAGAGACCAAAAGATTGTGCCAAAATTTAAAAAAACAAAAAAATAAAATAAATTAAAGAAAATTACAAAAAATAAATGAAACACAATTAGTGTGTTCCCAGGAATATTTATGTCTATTGAGAATCCATTTGTTTTTCTATTTTCAATGCCTATGAAATTTAGGCCATATTTCTTGAAAGATTTACACAAAAAGTTGCTAATTTTATGCTTTTTAGATCACAAATTAAAAAAAGGATCATTCTTAGTTCTTGAGCCCATAATTAGGTTATGTTTTCACATTCGATCTTTAGGGAATCGAAGCTTCATGGAATTTACCCGACACCGAAGCTCAAAAATTGAGGCTTAAAAACCCGAAGTTTTCGAAGCCAAAGCCCAAGTTTCGCCCGTCCCTGTTTCCAATTCAAAGTGTGGTATTTAATGGTATGTGTTAATAAATATGGCATAAATTTTTAAAAGAAAAAAAAGTTTTTAATTTCATATATTCAAAAATAAAAAAGATAAAATAAAACAATACATTTTTAAGCAGGAAGAAAAAATTAGAAAATAAAATACAATTAATTAAATTTTTATTATAAATGAAAAGTGGAAAATTATAAGAAAATTAGAAAAAAGATGAAACGCAATCTGGAAAAAAAATTCTAATAACCAATTCTCGACAAAATATGCTCCTCTAAAATTTTCCCACCATTTTTCCAAGAAAAGAAAAGAAAATTTTTGGCTAATTAGTAAAATTACGGACCGTTTTGTACCAGTACTTTATTATTATTACCACAACTATAAGTGTATCGTAAACAAAAAATATTTTTGTGCCCACCAAAAATAGTTTTTTTGTCCACCCATCCGGAAAGGTCAAAAAATTGTGCACATATAATAATAGCCGTGCCATTGCTTGAGCTCATCAATGGTCGGTCGGCGCCTTTTGTTGTCGACCAGCCTAATTAGCATGCCCACCATGACGCTGCTAATAGGTCATGACCATGCCAACGACTAATGATGCTGCTAATGAGGATTATGCTTATGAAGATGAAGATGATGATAATAATTGATATGATGGCAAAAATGTTACACCAAACACACAAAATCTCCTTTGTACGTCCCGTTGTCGTCGTCGTATTACTCCCTCCCACCTCTTAAATATCGGCCATTTTCGCTACAAAATTTTTAAACATTACATTACACTTTGTCCCTCCCCCGGGGCGTGCAATTGTGCTGATGATGATGATAATGATGGTGGTGGTGGCGGTGGCGGTGGTGGTGGTGCAGATTCAGTGAGATTGAAATTTTCAGATGTGATCATCATTTTTGTATAGTTTGGGCTATTTTGTGATGGGCGGGGGCGGGGGGGAAGGAATTGGGCTGACGTGACCATGAATTGATGATGAACCGGATTTTCAAAAATTTCTGAACGAATTTTACACCCTAACGACGAAGAGGACGGAAGGCATCCCTTTGCTTCCCATCTCTTCCCATCATCCTCCGTATTTTGGCCAAAAATCCTCCCCCTTCTCTACCCAACTTCGTTTAGTCTTACAGCAGTGAAATTTTAAGGTAGAAAATATTGTTTAAGGTAGAAAATAGAAATTTCAATGTTTGACTCTTTTTTTCTCTCTCTCGTCCGTTGCGTAATAATAATACGTGCAAATGGACGAGGGGGGGGGGAGCAATGGAAGTGAATGAAGTGTAATTAAAGAATTTAATGATTTTAACCTTAATAAATGAACAGCCTGCTGCTGGACTGATTTGGATGCTATGCAACCAAAGGAGTGTCAATTTTCTAACCAAAAAATAATTTTTATTAAACAAAAAATAGGAAATTTTAGTATTAAGAAGTTACTTCGTCCATATGAGTGCCGGACTCAAAAAAAATTGAGCGGAGAGAAATTGGAATTGGAAAAGCGGCTAATTCCAAAACAAATTTGTACCTCATTAAGGCGACATGGGACTGAATTTCCCGTGGTGACCAGTCCATTCAAAAAGAATGTATTATTGTACAGCAGGACAGAAAAATGTATCTTGAGATCTGCGCGGAGGCGGCTAAGTTTAAAAAAGTCCTTACAACAAAATTAATTTTGGCAAGACTGCAAAAATGCCCCCCGGCGAATGGGTGTAATTTTTTCCCCTTCGTACTGCGCCATCAAATTTACTTTTTTAAATATTTTCGAGATTCTCGACGCAAATTGCTCACACAAATAAATGCTCTCCGCCGGAGATTAATGGGAGAGAGAGAAGGTGGCGGGGAGGGCCCAAAAATAATTTTCGGCCGTACAAATAAATTTGAGAGAGAAAGAGATGGAAGATGAGGAGAAGAAGAGTCATTCACTCGCATATTAAACAGTGAATTTGTGATGAGACAGTTTTTGTTAATGGGCCATTATCATTCATTGACTGAGGCATCACCAATTAATTGGATAATAATGCCTTTTGACACCACTTTCGAATTTGGGAGGGACAATTAATTAATTAATTTTCTTTTTACCTGAAAAAGGAACGGGATTTCATTGGAAAAAAAGATAAAAAGAAAAAATTCTTAAATAAAAATATATTTACGAAATTTGACGCTTATTAGGCAAAAAACAAAACAATTGAAAAACTTACTCAAAAATCCGATGTTAATTTTGACGATGGGAGGGATTTAAATATTTCGCATATTGGAAAATAAGAGCAGTTTATAGCGAGAATAATATATCCTGTCTTGAAACAGCATCATTTCATTAAGTTATATCGCAACAAAAAATTTAAAAAATGCTGTCAATCAGGTGGGGATTTAGTACTCATCAAAAGTGTACGGTCGTCGGATTAAATTTTTTTGAAATTGATGATTAAGCAGGCACACCGGCGGATTTAGTCGCGCCAAATGCCACCCTTAGAATATTTTTGTTGTTTTGTGAAAATGGAGAGAGTGCATGTTAAGCGGCTATGGTGGTGCCGTCCCCCCCCCCCCGCCCCGACTGATGCGTAAAGCGTCACCAATCCGTTAATTGTCTTGCCCGGAAGGCATTAATCCCCATGCTCCCCCCGTCCCCCCATTAATCCCAGTGCGCGAAATTCTCGAGAGTGATTAATCACCATTCCCGACCGTTGGATTATTTACCACAACTTTTTTGGGGATTTAATATTATTTTGGTTGGACATTTTGCACATATATTATGGGGAGGGGATTAGGTATGTGAAAAGAGAAACGATATGAACAAATTGCTTGTTATTAAAGAGAAATGAATTTAAAAAAAGTCATTAAAAACGCCGGACAGACTTTTTGGAAAGATTTCCTTGAGGAAGGGATTAAATTTTAGGGGAGGGGGGGGATTTAAAAAAACTGATTCGCAATAAACAATTTATAGTGGGGATTAATACACTTATAATTACGATAATCTAAAAAGGACATTAAAAATGTCAGAAATAATTAAAAATTCGAATGTTTGACGCGTTTGTTGTAAAATTGCATAAAAAAGAATAAACATATGTAAAAATAAAAAAATGAATTAGGAATATTGTTTGAAATTAAGAAGATATTAAAAATATTTAGAGGTTTAAAAGACCAAAATACCTAAAAAATTTTTAAAAATATGATTTAAATTTATTCATTTTTTAAACAAAAACTAAACACTTTAACGTTTTTATTTTAAAAAATGGATTTAAAATGTGTGATTGTTTTAAAAAATTAAAATAAAATTAAAAGAAAATATTTAAGAAAAAAACTAAAATATTAAAAAAATAATGATTTTAATTGCTTATCTTTTTAAAAATAGAAACCAAAAATTTTAAGGTTTAAAAATATATTTAAAATTCGATTATTTTAAAATGATTTTTTTTTGAAAATTAAAAAAACAATGGTATTTAGGAATAAAATAATTAAAATATAAAAAACAAATTAATGATGCATAATAGACCATTAGCATTTTATTGTTAGGGTTGGTGGAAAAGCACAGGATTTGTGATAAAAATGTTCCTGTATTTTTTTTTTTTGCCATTCTTATCAATTTTTGATGCTTTGCAAAAGCATTTGGGTTTTTCTATAAATGTGAAGGTGTGGGGCGTTTTGGAGAACATATCAAAAAAAGAAGAATAATATTATTTACTATGCAAATCACGCGATGGGCACTTTCTTTTTTAATGGGCACGGAAATTTGAATAAATTAAATAAAAGCCCCGGGGGGATAAAAACGAAAAATGATGCGGAGAGACAGATTAAGCAAAATGAATGAATGTTATAATGACATTCGAAACACCACACAAAACAACAGAATTATCATCATCATCATCATCATCATCATCAGATTATGCAAATGAATATTTTTTGATTAAACGGACGGATTATTAATAATTAACATTAAATGTTGATGAAAAAAAGCTTAGGCATAAGTAAGGGGTGGGGGTGAAAGTTGAAAATATGTTAAGGGAAATTAAGAAAAAATATTAATAAAAAATTTGGAATGATTTTTTTTTATAACAAAAACATAATTAACTAATTAATTAGTTAATTTGTTTGTTTAAAGGTAACTACCATTCTGCCTTTGTAAAATATCTTATGACATTTTTAAACAATTAAAAATCGCAAAAAATGTAAAAAAAATAATAAAAATAAAATAAAAAATGGAGAACCAACCAAAGAATGACACAAAAATGCAATAAAAATTATCAGCAGAAAAATAGCGGAGGGCCTTATCACTCGATGAAATAAATTTTGCACATTATTTGATAATCGTAATATTTTGAAATAGGTACAAAAATGTAGCAAAATGATTAAAAGAGAGGAAATAATATGAGTTTTAATTAAATGCAAAAATTTGTAAATTATAAAAAGCATTTAAAAAATTCGATAGTATTTTCTTAAACTTCAGGAATTTTAATTTTGAAATAAAATTGAAGCCAAAAATTTTCTAAGGTAAAATTTTCATTTTTAGCTTTTTAAACACAAAAAGTGCAAATGAACTGACATTTGGAAATGAAATAATTGTCATTATAAAATGACATTTTCCAAACAAAAATTTTTTTTCAAACAAACGAAATTTGCACAGCTCATTTTGCCCCTTTGTCCATTGAATTTTCGCTTTGTTTGCTCAGCCAATGCAAAATTTCACTCTCTCGAAAAAAAATTCGACGTAAATAAAATAAAACAAAAAGAATTTTTTCGCTTTTTTATTCTTTAGCAAATAAAAATGCGAAGCGACGGGGGGGAGGTCCGAAAAATGCTTGGCCATAAAAATGGATTTTTTTTGTGGGGGGGGGGGCAAATCATCAAAAATTCACTTAGAATAAACAAAAAAAGTGGAGGAGGATTTGTTCAGCAAACACTCGCTGTCTCGACATTATGAGGGCTGCCGACAAATATTTCGCAATAATTTTTGGCATTAAAAAAAATATATATAAAAATGGGTAGTTAAAGACCGGTCTCTTTAACTACTTAAATTGCGTTGCATCCTAAGATTTTTATTCTCTTACGGTTAATGATAAAGCATGAATAATTCATATTTTCCTGAATTAAGTGGGAGACTAATATATATTACAAAAAATTACACAATTTGCAAAAGCTTCAAAAAGGAAAAATTTATTTCTAAAACATTAAGAAAAAACAGCGAAGCCTATTGCAGTTCAGAATCACATATTTTATTATCACTTACAGTAATCAGCAGTCTATCGGTCATTTAAATTTTTGGTCATCAAATTAATTACCTAATTAGCCGCCTTTCAGGCAGAGAGTGGCGGTGGTGCCCTCCCTCACCCACAGCCAAATCAAATGATTCTCTCTATATTAATTACAATTTCCAAGGTCAATTAAAATTCTCTGTGGTGCGTTCATTTATTTGCTCAATTCTTAAAATGGAAAATGACGCTGCGAAAAGAAAAGAAACTACAAATTTTTGGTTCGTAGTTTGAATCATAAATGATTTATTAAAAATTTAATAACCGAATTAAAATTTACGTAATCGCACGAGAAAAAATTAATATAATGGGAAAATTGTAGAAAAATTATTATTTTGAAGGGAACTTCTAATAAATTAGAGCCTTAAATAGTAATACAACATTTGGAAAAAATTAGTGATTATGTGCAAAGGTTGTCATTTAATTATCATTTGGCATTCATTAGTAGGGATCGGACTTTTAAGCAAAAAAAAGATAATTAAACATTTAATTAAGCAACAAAAACTCCTTAATGAATTAAGCACGAAATAAGCTCAAAAATAGCGAATTAAGTACATAAAATCAAGAAATAAGCATAAAATTTTGCATTTTATTGTCTTTTTTTAATGAGAATCAAATAAAAAAGCCGAAATTTCTTTTTAAATAAAATAAAAGTTTTAAAATTTTTCTCTAAAAGGTAAAAAAGCCCAAAACCGTTTAGAAATGAGTTTTTAATGCTTCTTAGCTCGCCCAAAGCTAGCAAAAAATTAGGCAAATGCTTCAAAATTCGGTCCCTATTCATCAGCAACAGGTGTGCCAGCTAAAATAATTTATATACATTAAATTTTTCATTGAATTTAAATGCTGCTAAATTTCCTTAGGAACGCTTTTGAATAAATAATAATCGGCTATTTGCTTTATAACAATGCCATTTAAAAATGTTTCCGTTTTATTGTGTTAATATGTCTTTATTGATGAAAATGGTAAAATTAATCGAACAGAAATTTAATTATTAGGTGACAAATTTTATTATTTTTTAAATCATTTAAAAATATTACTTTTATTCAAAAGTGACAATTATGACGTTCCAATGTAAAGCTATTAGAAGTAGCCGAAACACATAATTTGTTATGCCCCTCACTTTCTTTGTTCTTTTATGCTTTTTCCGCTTCCAATTTTTTATTTTCGCCAAAAACATTGTGGCATTCCGTCAAATACAAATAAATGAGGGGGAATTTTAAGAAAAAAATGAGCAAAAAAATTAAATAAATACGACCTAAAATTGAACATAAAATGGGCGGGCGACCATCAGAGCAGAAGATGAAGCATCTGAAGGTGGGGGCGGCTTTTTGTTGGTTGCGGAAATGAGAGAGAAGAAAGTGGAGGAGGGAAAGCAGCAGATGAATTTGTTTCACCGCCGACGCAATCCGATTTTAAAATAAATATTTGTAAAACTCTAATTTTGTCATAATTTGATGAACCAAAATTTGGGAGTGGGAGGAGAGCTGGCAAAAGCTGATAAATTCGGATTTTAAAGAAGACAAAAAAAAGCATTTGAAATTTAAAATGTTTGGTATAATTATGGAAACAAAATTCATAAAATTATCATAATGTTTTTGGTCGAAAACAAACAAATTAAAAATATATATGTATATTCTCTAAAAAGCTGATAAAGTCATAAATTTCAAACAAAACTGTAATAAAAACTTAAAAGAAATCTAAAATAAATTGTAAAATATTTAAAATAAAACTTTTTTTAATACAATAAACAATTTTTGGAGTCAACTTATTAGCGAATACTATTAATATTTAAATTTGGTTGATAAATAAAGTGGATTATTAATTTTTTCATTTTCAGCGCCCCCCCCCCTTGCTGCTGGTGGATTTAGGAAACGCCGTAGGACCCCTGTTTGGAAATAAATTAAAAATGGAAAGACAAACAAAAAAGAAAACGAAAAATTAGTTTGGCTAAAAATAAATTTTTTTAAATTTTCAAAAGATAATTTTGGCTACAAATTTAAATTTAATGAAAAAGAATTTGTTGCCTTACTGAAACATAAAACACAAATTTCCATAGAACAAACAGTCAAATGGAAACTAACGAATAAATAAATACAATACACATTTGATGACGATTTGACCTTGTGGTTGGTGGGGGTGCTTAACACTCGCCAAGCAATCGGCGGGGAGGGAAATGTGTGACGGGGAAAATGCAATGGAAGGCGAGGCGAGGTTGCCATGATTAGTAGTGGTGATTAGTTGTATTATTACATTTTTGGGTGGGATTTATTTATTTTGTTGAAAAATAAGAATTTTGAATTTAAATATTTAAAAAAATAATTAAAATTGAAAAATAATGGTAATCTTCGAAAAAAGAAAAAAAAAGAATTGCAAAACAATTGTTGCAAAAAATAATTACGAGAGTAGCTAGCAGCCATTTGATTTTGAAAAATTATTCATGGGCTTTGGGATCCCCAATCACAAATCTGATAACTTTTTTGAGCAGTTCTGATTTGAAAATCTAAATTTGAACTAAAAAACCGCAAAAAATTCGAGTTTTGTTCGAGTTCGGGTTAGAGATTAGAAATTGGTCAAAATAGAGGTGAGATTCGTGATCAGGAACCAAAACCCCCGGGAAAGAGTTTTCACAAATTATTACCTCAAAAAATTTTACAAACCAAAAGGCTCCCCTCCCCCCCCCCCTTTGGTTTATACACTTTGCAACTATCGCCAGGAATTTTGAAAAAGTCGTATCTGGGTCCCACAATTAAATTGTCCAATTAGTGGCAAAAATTTTTGTTGTCTTTAATTAATAAAGTTGACTAAATCATTTGAAAGTGCTCCGTGTCAACTATATAATAACAGGAGCAGGTAAAATTTCAAGTTACCATAGTAATAATTCACATGCATTTATTACTGGCGGCGGTACATAAAACGGTGGTAGAGAAAAAACAACAAAAAATGGGTCATTTTTGTATCTAATTAATTAATGTATAGTAATTAAAACCGGAGAGAACCATTCATTTAGTAATTAACCAATTAAAAGGGAGCAAAGCGCGCAAACACTGCTTGTAATTGCGTGTTCTGCAGCTGCTTTACTGCTGCTGATCATTTGTCCTCAGCAGAAAAGCAGTTCATTAGTGAGTGTTCGTAAAGCGATGAAAAAGCGGGCGGAGAACGGACGAAAATGAATTAAAAAATGAATGGAAAAAGCGGGGAAAATTAGGTAGGGGAGGGGAGGCGAGACGGGATAAAATCTTAAAGGGATTACGATGAAAAAAGGAAAAGCGGATGAACAAATAATAGAGAGAGGGGGGGGGAGGGAGGCGTAATGGGTTTTTTGGGGTAAAAAAAAATTAAATTAATGAAAAGAGAGAAAGGGCGGCACACTTTTTTGATGAAAAAACACAAAGCAGCTGCCAATTATTATTGTTTATTTTATTATGAGTTGTTTGTGATGCCTACCAAAATATGATCAAAAGTCATTTTTAAGGAAAAAAAAATTAAAAAACTTTCAATTTTGTTAAAAATATAATAAATAATTGAGTAAAACAGACTTGCTAACATTATTTTGTAATGGACCATTTTATTAAATAGCACAATTAATCGTTCGTAAGAATATAAAATTCACGAAAATCAGACTTTTTTCCCGAGTTTCTGAATTCAGATTATCAGATTACAATTCTCGGAAACAAGGCCGAAACCTGATAGCCATGACCATGAAAGAACACGAGAAATTGTGGGATTGGCAAAAACCTTTTTTTGTCGAGAGTCGGGATTAACAACAATTATGTTTGGTTTATGAGGCACCGGGCAATAATGTCAAGAGGAGAGAGAGAGAGAGAAGGAGAGAAGCAAAGGCAACGGTCGGAAATGAGAGAATGGCGGGGGGGGGGGTGAGGATTAACAAACATTTTCATTTTGTATCATGGTTTAACAACACATACACAGGCGGGCAGGGATTTGGCATTTGAAGGGATCAACAAAAGTGCCAAAATGGCATTTGCACTTTTTTGGTTGTCGGGAATGTGCACAGTTAGTGCCGATGATGTTTAATCTTTGGGTTTGGCGTGAACCCTCCGCGAAATTTTGCGTCATAATTTTTTTTCTTACTAAAATGAGTTTTGAATAGCGGCGGGCGCAGGAACAGAGGTCGGTGATAAAAGGGCATTTTACATTTTTATTTTCGTTCGAAATTTTTTCTTTGAAAAATGTTCCCTGGTGGCTCTGATGTTTAACGGAATTCGAGTTCGTTTAATTTATTAAGCTAATATGCCGTCTTAAGGTGTTGGATTCAAAAAATGAAAAACTGTGTCTAAAAATGGCATTTGCATTTATTCTTTGACATTTTTTTGGCGAAATATTCCCATGATGCTTAATCTTTGTGTTTGGTTTGCACTCGTGCGCACATTCTAAGGACTCGTTTCTCTGAAGAATGATTTTTCAGGGAAAAACGATGCGAAAAAATGTCGCAAAAATTACAATTCGGCGAAATGAGCGGCGAAAAATAAATTTGATCACACGGACAATGATTGATGAGCGCAGCAGAATGATTTTATTCTGTTGCTGCTGCTGCTGATGAGCAAACGCAGCAGAGCAGCGCAAATGTGGAAATAATTATGAATTATAAAAATCAAAAAGAAAAAATATTCGAAAAAAAAATTTATTTAATTAAATTAAATAGGCAAAAAGAAAATTGATATTAAAAAGTACTAAATTCAATTTAAAAAAAAGTGGAAAATTTATTTCAAGAAAAAATTTGTTGAAATGAATTTGAATTAATAAAATGTTAGAACAAACAAATTTCATTATTTAATGTTCATTTAATTTGATAAATTTATATAGAGAGAGATGAACTGGAGTCATGAAAACCGTTTGAATTTTCAGAATTAATTAAGCACAGATTGTTTTTGTAATTTAAATAATTATATAAAGAAAGATAAATTATTTGCATTAAAAACGATAAAAATAGGAAGTGGTAATCAATTGGAAATTTAATTAGTTCTCAAAGAGACTAAATTAAGGTCCCTAAAAGGGCATGCCATGACAAAATTTACACCTGTCTCGAGAATCACTTTTCTTTGAAAACAGAAAAAAAAAGTTTATACATTTGTTAATGTCTTTACTGTAAACAAAAAATATTTGCGAAGATTTTACCTTAAAAAATCAATTATTATGAGACATAATTAAAAATAAAGAGTAATTAAGGAATGAAGAAATATGCAAATTGAATAATTAAGAGAAATGTTATATTAAAATAATGATAAAAATAAAATATATGGTTAAAAAAAGGAATTTTGCTTAAAGTAAATGAATAATTGTTAATTATTATAATTATAAAACAATTCATAAATTAGTTGGCTGATAATGAGTCGAAGCAAATAGTTAATTATTCAGTTTACATAGTATATAATTCGTGGTTCAATTAGTTGACCGACGACAACGACAAGAGGACGGAATGCCATTATAAAATTGGCACTTTACATTTGGTGGCATTATGCATGGGCAAAACAATAAATACAAAATGAAATGAATGAATGAATATGGCCGTCAGATGGATGGGAATTGAAACGCAAAATAATCCTATTTTTTGTAGAGGCCGAGAAAAAGAGAGCAGTCATTAACAAAAATGGCACATTTGGTGCTACAAATCGGACAAAGCTACGCTAATAGGCCTATAATTAAGCAGACAGATAAAGCGAGAAAGCGAGGAATGATTATAATATGCGCATGAGAGCTAAAAAACAATGGAAACAACGAAATTTCACAAGAAAAAAAAAGTTTCGAAATTTTTGGGCAAGCGAATTTTTTAATGTCATGAAATTTTTAATTAATTTTCTTTAAAAATGACGTCATGAGCAGAAGAAAACTTGAATAAACATTTATTTTAAAATAGCAAAAAAAAAGATTTCAAAAAATGTTAATATTTTTTGTGTTAACAAAAAAATAAAATTATTTATATAAAAGATAATAAATTAACCACAGATTGTTCGAGATGATGAACTGATGAGAATTTTTTCAAAAAGAAAAATGATAACAAAAATGTTGATCAAATTTATTCAGAGAGAATTCCGGGAGAATATAAATTAATCATTTATGATAAAATTTAAAGGAAGGAATAAAAAGAAAATTCTATTAATAAAATAAAAATGATAAGAAAATAAAACAAAAATTGTAATAAAAAAATAGTAAGTAATTAAAAAATGCAATAAAATTATAACAAATGGGTTTATTTTATTATTTATTTTTACTTTTTGTAATTTTAAAACAAATGTAGTAATTAGCGCAGTCAATGAGAGGACAAACAAAAACAATTAACGACCAAAAAGGAAAAGAGAGTTTCCCTAACATGAGAATTTAATAAAAATAGGTCTGAATAATGAAAAACAAAATATTTTCATTAGTAATGTCGGATTGAGAAAAAAAATTTAATTACTGTTGAAAGGCGTGGGCAAAAACGGAAGCGTTGTGCCTATACACCTAATTGGGAGATTCTCGATCGGCTGAGCAATTCAAAAAATAATAAAATAACTTAATAGCGAAAAGATTTTAAAGATTTTTTGGTTTTTCCAATATCTAAGATAGACTAAAGCTTAAACCTCAAGCGCCGTTATTGAAATTCATTTAAAATGTTTATTACATAATTAAAACGAATCTTGCCAAAGTCCCCGCCCCCTCCACCTTTAAAAAAGGAATAAAATTTGAACAAATTTCAAAATTTAGGAACAATGGCGGTACATTTAAATGGTGGAACAATTTGAAAGCGGCAGAAGTTCAATGAAAAAGGGAGGACAACACAACACATGTTTTTATTGTGAAAGAAATGTGTGGCGCGGCGGTTAGTGTCAAAAAAATAAGAGACAAAATTGTCGAGAACATCAAAGCAGCACATTCGAGAGCGCACGAGAACCGGTTGTTTACGGGAGAAGTAATTTAATTGGGGACGAAAATTGTAAATTTTAAATTGGCAATCAATGGAAAACAATGAAATCTTGTCTTATAAAGAAAGGGCTAGTGGAACTTAGGCTGGGCAAATTTTAATTCTAATCAGATTTTTCTAGCAGCTTTTTGCTAATTTGAGGAATTTTGTCAAAAAATCCTTTAAAACAATAAAAAAAACTCAACTCCTTACTTTCAAAAAATCCTCTTTAAACTTCTCCAAAACCACATATGATGTGATAAATTCTTGAAACTATATTCTGCTTATAATTAAACGAAATTGCTCAAAATATTATTCCCTTCAAATTAAAGAGAAGCCAATTATAAATTAATTTATTTCTTATTTTTTATATTCGGTGTTTTTTTTTGCCAAGGGGAAATAATAAATTCTCTAAATATCGTCGTAAATTGTGCTCCCGGCCCACCTGACTGCTGGTTGCTAATTGATCAAGGGAACGTTTTCAATCACCGATCGCATTAAATTTTACACCACAAAATGACAGTAAGAAAAAAAGTGACAGACGGGGGCGGACGGTAATGGGAGGGAGAGGGACACTTTAATACATTAATTGCTCAATTAGTAAGTAATTAACGTGAAGGGCGGGCGGCGGACGGCAGGAGGGGCGACGAAACGCACGTCAATTAAACTGTGTGTATGTGTAAATTAAAAGTGTAAACCGGTCCAAACGGAGCAAGTGGGGAATATAAATGAAATTTGTCAATAAAATTTTCATTTTCCAGGTGCGCAAATGAATGGTGGTGGGGTCGAAATGGAAAATAATAACAACAAAATGGGAAATAATTGGGTAAAATAAATTTAAACATTAAAAATAAAAGATTTTTTTTGAGAAAAAAAATAAATTGAAAATAAAACATATTAAACACGAATTAAACTTTTTAAAATGAAATTTTAATAATTAAATTGTCATAGTAAAAACCAGACAATTTTTTCTGCTTCCTAGTCATTATTTATTACGAATAATTTGAATGGTATTCTTTCTATTAATTAAAAGCATGGAAACCGACTAATTTTACGCAAAAGCTATTATTATAATTAAATGAATGTCGATTAAATTTACGCAATTTCCTTGGCAAAAAAAAACTCGTTAAAATAAAGCCGTCGCTGACGCCCATATAATTGAGTGAATGAATGGGATGGGTGGTATTAAAGTACAGCAGAATAATTCGTGCATAAAATGTTGGCAAATATTAGTGCCTCCCCCCTAATAATGCCCCCCTTCCGTCGCCGCTTTCGCTGTCGCGGGCACAAAATTAAAAATAAAATTTGAGTCCGAAGGCCACGGGAAAGCGGGCGTAAGAGAAGCGGGCAAATGTGTGCCATCATCATCATCCTCTCCTCATCATTCTCCAAGCAGTTGTGGTGGCATAGCTTGGCCAATTTTCGTCCCCATTTTTTGTGCCCCCCCCCCCCGGGGGAGAAAGTAAGCAGCAGAAAAGAGCACATTTGGACAACAAAAAGCAATTATGCGTCCATTTTGAATGTTCTGCTGCACTTTAAAAAATTGTTTATGTTCGTGCGGACAAAAAAAAGAGCGAAAATTTCTCTGAAAATTTTAACGCCATTAACAATATGTGATTTAAAGAAAAACCTGAAATTGAAAAAAAAATTAGGAAAGAATGTTAGGTTTGGTGCTGCATAAATTGTTAAAAAATTATAATTTACTAATTAAAATAGTTTTATGAGAAATTAGAGATAATGGAAAAATAAATTTTATTAGATGAAGATATTCCGAATTTATTACTTTTAAAAAATGTTAAAATTTTTTTCATATAAAAACATTAAAAATGCACAAATTAATTACACAATTCATTCATGGAATGATGGTTAAAAGTACAAGTTTGACATAACTGAAGCTATATAATTACCCAAAAAAGAATTGAATTGGGTGTGGCACAATGAATAATTAAGTGTTAATTGTGCTGTGTAGCGCCACCGCCGTTTCCCCACCACTTTTTATCTATTCGCATTTTCCATTTTCCATCCTCCTAAAAAACAATTTTTTTTAGCTAGAGGCTTATAATAATTAATAGCAAAGCAAAATTGGATGGGTTGATTAAGTTGTGTTAATGAGGGTGGCGGCGTGGCAACCGGACAAAGACGAGAAGGAGGGAGCCAATTAAAAGCACCCGCGGAGTAAAAGGGGCGATCCATCAAAATAATTAGGCGAGAAAAGGGTGAAGAGGAGCAAAAAGGAAAAGCCTGCTTCTGTTGGAGAAGTGAAATCGTAAATTTATTGAGGAAAAAGGATAATGAACCATGAATGGACAAAAAGGAAAAGCATAGAAAAAGAAGAGGGGGAAAATAATGAAAAAAAATGTAATAAATAATTAATTACCGAGAGAAAAAAAGAGAGAGAGCGAGAGGATCCCATCCCTGCTTAAAACGTTAAATCTTTTATTTATTAAAATTGGCAGGTTTTTCTAAAAGAATTTAATATAAAAAAAGGCTGTAAACATAGATACGATGGAAAAATGTGAAAGAAGAGAGAGAAGATAAAAAAAAGGGAACAGAGAGGGAGAGGGGCAGGGGGGGGAGACACGGAGTTTAGTAATGAATCAGATAAAGAAATAAATGGCAAAAAGCCATTAGCAATTACGCTTATTTACATTCATTTTAAAATTAAACAAATAAATGTCAAATTTGGGGAAAAAAAATTGTAAAAAACTTCAAGTTTTGTACATGTAAATTAGTCATATCAAAATTAAATTTACATTAATTTATGTGTGCATTTATGACTAATAAATGCTACATTTCGAGAGTTAAGTCATGGAATTGATATTTGTTTATTTACAAAAACCATTTATGAATGGGCAACTGTTTTATTTTGCCAAAAAAATAATGGAAAATAAAATTAATTAATTAATTAATGAGAAATTTCGCAATGAAAATGAGCATTTAATTGGAAATTATTTTAAAGAAAAACAATTATGTAGTGTTAAATGAATTTGTCGTTTTCAATAAAAAAACAAAAAAAAATTTTACAGATGGAGGAAATTGGATGTAATCATTGGTGTCCCGACGAAAAAAAATGTTAAAATTTGTCGGGTATTTTTTCTAGGCTTAAAAAATGCGCTGATCACGAAGCTGAGCTCAGATTTTGAAAATCATTGATTTTTATCCAATATTTTTTTTACGAAGTTGTACAAATGTAAAATAAAAAAAATGAGCAAAAAACAGAAAAAAATTGCAAAAAAAAATACAAAAATCGAAGGTCAATTGAATTAACTCTAAATAAATGTGCAAAGCTTTGATGTTATGATGTTCAGAATATTATTATGAATTCAAAGAAGAAAATAATTAATGTATTAGTTTTGAATTCTACCACCAATTTAAAAAAATCGCTGAAAAATTTTGGCTAATTTCAAACGAACAGATTTTGTAAGAATTTGGCTTAACATTAAACAGAATTTCGAAAATCCGACAATTTCCCTATAGTAAGAAGCTAAACTATGAACAGCAAAATATGCCAAATCATTAAGAGTAAGGACATTACGAAAATAGTTTTATTAATTGAGACTTGAAAAGAGTTGCCATTAAATTCTCCTAAAAAATTGACACACTTTTAGATTAAAAAAATGAAAATAGCAGAAAGAAAAGATAAATATATCTTCACAAATTGGGGAAAATTTGATTAAGAAAACCAAATAAAAACAATTTGCCTGATTAAGTTAAGTCACATTCATTTGCTTTGCGAGTGTCGGCGCCGTCTCGAAACGAATAATTTGATCAAAATAAATAAATCAAAATGATCAAATTTGACGAACGTAAAATGCAATTAACACACACACAAAAAAAAATATATTTTAAAAGTACATTAATTAAATTGAAGGATAATTAATTTAAAATGGTAGTTTAATTAAATATTTATATGACCACCAAAATTTAATAAACGTAAAAATTGACAAATTAAAAAAGAAAATTTAATGAGAAAGATAAATTTTGTTTAATATGAGAACCTCAATTTTTCTACATCAATTAGAGCAATTACAGATACAAAAATGTATGTGTATAGACGGCATTCAGTACAAATTGCCGAAGTGCGTGAGAAAATTCTTGGAAAATGTGGGCATCATGTCAAGAGGGAAAAATGAACAATTTAATTAATAATTTGTAGGCCAATTTTATGTCCCAATTATTGTAAACAAAAATTCGAAAAAAAATTAATAAAATCAAAAAAAGAGTAATTAAATTAAAATAAAGAGAGTTTGGATAAACTATAGTGAACGCCCCGTGAAAAAATGGGTCAAATGATATACCAGTCGATTCGTCTCAAGGAGCTAAGCATGGAAAAATATGTCTCGAGTTGCGGAAATGCCAAAAAACCGGTTTTTGAACCGGTTCAAAACTCGAAAAATTGAGTGAAAAAGGGGGCCCCTGACCCTTTAAAACGGTCAAATTCGGACAAATTTGGTACCATTTGAAAGCTCTTGACGAGCTTAATCTAAAAATCAGGAAATGAAGTCGAACCGATGCCATCTGAGCACTTGGACAACTGAGTCCCAGTGAAAATGGACACCTCAGTACCAAAAAATAAAAAAAGTTTTCTTAAATAATGCACGAAAATCGTTTAGACTTGAATATCGAGTATTGCGCTAAAAAACCGCCGCACACTCGACTACGGCGGCCAGTAGGTGGGGCGAGACTACGGGCTATGGAAGAAGTCCGCGCGTGATCCGCAGGCGGTTGACTGATTGGCGGGGACCGGTTTTTTGGCATTTCCGCAACTCGAGACATATTTTTCCATGCTTAGCTCCTTGAGACGAATTGACTGGTATATCATTTGACCCATTTTTTCACGGGGCGTTCACTATAGTTCACCCGAGAGTTTTTTGTATGATAATGGCAAATTATTATTTTATTTTATCAGTTAGCTTTTAATTTGGTAATTATCAAATGATTAATGATAATAATGGGTGCAGTGATGGTAAATTGAGTTAAATAAATATGGCAATGGAATGTAATATTAAAAATATAATTAAAGATCGACGGGAGAGAGTGCATTTTATGCGAAAATTGTGTTTTTGGGAATTTTGGATTATTATTTTGCTGAAATTAAATAGAGAACTAAAAAATTTTAATTAATACAATATTGGGTTAAATTTAAATAAATAAAAATGGATTAATTTGAATGAAAAAAAAGAAAAAGAAAAAAAAGGAAAATAAAAATAAAAATAATTAAAATGATTTTTTAGTACTACAAAATATCTACATATGTTATTTCCATATTACAGCAGAAAAGTCATCAATTTAATTTCCGCACAAAAGAAAATTTTACAAATAAATAAGCGGCTCGAGAAATTTCCAAACATTTGCAATGTAGATATTTACAATATCATTTATTACAAAAAAAAAAGTCAGAAATGAATATTAAATGTTGCAAATTGAGTTATTTATTAATAAATCATAAAAAATTTAAAAATTCATTTAAATATATTGTTAAATTAATTAAAACATTATGACAAAACTATTTTTATTTCTTTTTATTTAATAATTATCAATTAAATTTTCTTAGAAAAAAATGTTACATATTATGAAATTTCTTTGATATTTTTTATATTTTTTAAAAAGCTTTTAAACCAAAGATCATTTTAATTTCCCCTCTTTCCCTAAAAATTATTTATTTGCCCGCGGCGAGCGAAAAGATTAAATGGCAAAAAATGGGAAAGTAATTTGGAACGAGAGATTAACGATGGGGGAAGCGATAAGAACGAAAAGTAAAATTGTGAAGCGGGTGAAAATTGACACAAAGTGACAGCCGGCGCTGCCCCCGGCGCCGGAGGGGACGGAAAGACGCAAATAAAAGAGTGAAGAGAGAGAGAGAGAGAGAGGGAAAAAGAGAGACGAGATGAGGGGAGAGAACAGATAGAGAAGAGAGAAAAGAGAAATAAAGGTGAAGAGGAAAGGAGAAAAAGAAAGAGAAGGTGAGAAAACATAAGAGAAAGGTGAAAGAGAAATGAGATGGGAGTGAGAGAGAGCGAGAGAGAGAGAGGTAGAGAGAGAGAGAGTGAGAGAGAGAGTGAGAGAGAGCGAGAGAGAGAGAGAGGGGTAGAGAGAGAGAGAGAAAAAGTTAGAGAGAGGGAGAGAGAGAAGAATAGTGTTTGTCATTTCAAAATGTGAGCGGATCAGACGCTTAAAGATAGGGAAAATAGCAGATAAAGCAGATGTACAGAAAATAATTTCGTGGAAAGAGCCATAGAAAAAAGGAGGAGGAAAAAACATGTAAGAGAGAGAGAGAAAGAGAAAGGAAAGAATTTTTGGTGGAATTCCAATTGTCAGAAGCCTTGCCCCTGCCCCCCCCCCACCTCCGCTTTCAAAAAACTGTTGCCGTGTGGACGAGCGACGACGAGGACAATTGTTGTGCTTGTTTTGTTTGAGAATGATTAATGTTGGAAGTTGAATGACAAATACATAAATGTAAAAAAATAAGCATTGAAAAATGCTTTAAGCATGACTTTTTCACGAAATTGACACATGACACTCGCTGCTGACAACAGCTGCCAAATATTTTTTTTAATTAATACTTTTTTTATTATTAAAATCCTTTCTAATTAGCCCATCTCTCTGTCAGCAGCAGCTGTTGGAAAATACCGTTCAAGTAGTCCAGCAGAGCCAAAATCAGACAAAATATTTATAAATTGACGTCTCTCGATCTGTAATTGAAGAATCCGAAAATTTTCGGGAACCAGTTCCTGAAAAAATACAGCCCCGGGACTAAAATGGCTAAATACCTTTAGGACTGAACCGTACACTGAATTAAAACGCAAGGAAATGCGAAAAAGATAAACCTTAGAAGGTTTAAACCGTGGTGCGATATTTGAGGATTTGACATTTGAGGACCCGACTTTGAGGAGCCAAGATTTCAGGACATACACAATTTCAAAAAAAATGGAAATTTTATTTTATATCATTATAAAAAAAGAAAATGCTTTTACAAGGGCCAATGGGAGTAATGTAAACTATATGAAATCTGGATCATATCAGTTTTCAAAATCATTGCGCATGAGACTGCCGCAGCTTATCGGTTCCGAAAGGACTGCTAATTTGTAGGCTCCGGACTAAAACTTTGTATTTTTTTGCTTTAATAAGTATAGCTTCTCCCTCTGAATTTTGCGATGCTTTGTCCAAGATAGAATAAGCAAAACGAAATTTGTGTCTTTTCAATTTAAAAAATGGACTTACGACAAATTTATTTCTTTAATTAGCTGTGAAAGTGAATATTTTAAATGATGCAAGTTGCACAATTGTGGTGATGAAATGATAAATTTGCCGCCCGAGAGTCCGTATCTTTTTGGCACCGACGTGTTGGTGCCATGCAGGAGGCAGTTTTTTTGTTTTCAGAGAAGTGAAATCTACAAAAGAAGTAGATGTCAGTAAATTTAAGCATTCATTATTATTTTTTCAATTTTTGGTTCAAAAAAAGGATGGCGCACTGCACCAAATGGCCAGTAAAAGTCTATTTTGGCCATAACTTTTTTGCATTTCGGCCATTTTTCGTAATTTTGTAGGCTAATAGATACTGTCAATCTCTTTAAAAAGATCAAACTTTTTGTGATCAAATTGCGAGTAAAAATGTTTTATTCTAATTGCTTTTTTAAAATTTATTTTGTTTATTCATAAAAAATAAAAAAGTCATCAGAAGGGCGAGAACCACTTACTCTGACGACTATCAGATAAATGTCGTAGAGTAAGTGACAAAATATATGGATGATCACAGGAATTAAAAAAAGACAAAATATGTGAAAATAAATAATAAATAAATTGAGGTCAAAGTCAAATGAGGTCGAAATACCAAATCACTTAGAAATTTGTTACATTCTAACTTTCCCGGTCTTACAGATTACCCTAGTGAACTTTTAAGTTTTATTTTAAATTGATTTAAAGAATTTGTTTTTATTAGTTCTTTATCGAGTTGATTCCACAATTTTGTTACCCTCCCAGCAAAGGGAATGAATTTTTTGCCCAGTTTGTATTTTGTGTTAAATCTATAAAAGGGGATGTTAAAGCGTGCTGATGGATTAAAAATAGAAAATAGTTTCAGATCTGTTCGGCCATAAGCAATTTTATGCGCCATGAACAGATCAAACAGCTTTCGCCTATTC
The DNA here is from genome assembly GCA_004148225.2 of Heterodera glycines. Taxonomy (NCBI): domain Eukaryota; kingdom Metazoa; phylum Nematoda; class Chromadorea; order Rhabditida; family Heteroderidae; genus Heterodera; species Heterodera glycines. The sequence continues at coordinate 13,439,310 of CP049708.1, read as the reverse complement.
TCAAGTGTTGGCAGTTGCAGGTATTCTAATCGATTTTGGTATGGAATTGGCGGAAGGCTGCATTTAAAAAATACCCTTTTGGTGAAATATTTTTGACACTTTTCGATTTTTTTAATATTTTTTTGAAGAGACGGATTCCAAACCTCCGGAGCGTATTCCAATAAAGGCCTAATATAAGTTTTATATAACGTAATCCAAATCTTAGACGATTTGGATTTAATTATTCGAAACAAGGAACGCATACGTAAATACGCATTCCTTGTTATTTGGTTAATATGATCGGAAAATTGTAATTTGTTATCAATGTTTACTCCTAAATCCCTAATTGTATCCACAGCATTTATTGTATTTCCATCAAATTTATATGTTTCTTTTGGGTTTTTTGAACCCAAATATAGTACAAAAGTTTTTTGAATTGAAACTTTTATTTGCCATTTATTTGCCCATTCGAATAAATTATGCAATGCATTATGCATAATTTCTGTGTCGGCTCTTGCTTTATAACAAATATATAATTTAACATCATCAGCATATAATTTTATTTTCACTCCTGATGGCAAGGCATCAGGAAGATCGTTAATATAAATCAAAAATAATAAAGGGCCCAGGACAGAGCCCTGGGGGACGCCAGAGGTAACTTTTTTACTTGAGGATAAAGAATCCCCAATTTTAACTCGAAAAGTCCTATTACTCAAAAAGCCCTTTATCCACATTAAAAGTTTGCCCTTTATACCAATTTTTTCCAATTTGTATAAAAGTAAATTATGGGGCACTGAGTCAAATGCTTTTTGAAAATCAATATAAATACAGTCAACATTTTTTCCATTTATAATTGCCTCGTACCAATCTTCCACAACTGTTATTAGTTGACTTGTCGTAGACCTATTTCTAACAAAACCAAATTGGTATTCCGAAATTTTATTGTTTTTTAGGAGGAAGTTGTAAATATTTTGGCTAAGAATTCTTTCCATAACCCTGCAAAGTGAGCAGGTTATAGAAATAGGCCTATAATTTTCAGGATTAAATTTGTCCCCTTTTTTGAAAAGAGGAAAAACTATTGATTCCTTCCAGATATCTGGAAGAGAACCAGAGTCTAATGAAATCCTGAATAGGTCAGTAATACTTAGGGTGTAACATAAGTTTCCGCACAACTTTTTTTAAAGAATTTTTTTATGAATATAAATTTAAAAAACCACAATCATGATCCGAAATATCTGACATTATTATTGAGAATGAGTTTGCTATTTATCGGGCAAGGGATAAATCCCATTAGAAAAGTATTTAAGGAGTTAGAGTTGATAATGTAAAAATGGTCATTTTCGAGGTATGTATTTTTGATGGCTGATTTAAAGAAAATGAAAAGAGATACAGAGGCAGAGAAAAAGTGAGTAAATAGAGCAAAGTTAGGACTATAAAAAATTATAAGAAAAAAATTTTATTACTTCAAAAATGAATTATTGGAGGGCCGAGTCTAAAAATGGTCTCCAAAAACGGCATTTTTCAAGACCATCAAATAACAAAATGTTTTAAAAGTGGTTTTGGAAATTCCGAATTTAATTAAACTAAGTAAATTGACCACGCTGAGTCCGAATATGGCTTTAGATTTGGTCTCTGGGTTCTCAACAAACCTGTAGAGCAGTACAAGCTCAGGGTTAAAAGATAGGTCAGATTTAAGGCCATATTCGGATTCTACTGGTCTAATTTGTACAGAAAACCTTCTTTTTTGTTATATCAGGTTACTTTTTTGACCATAAAAAAATCGAGAAAAATTAGTGGGCCAATTTTCAATTTTTGCATGGTCGGGAAAAAATACTAAAAAATTGAATAAGCAAATAAAAAATGAAACAATGGCATGAAATGAAAGAAGACTTTCTGACGAACAAAATAAAAAAAGAATTATTAAAATAACTGCAGAAATTACGGAGTTATGAATTTTTGAATTTGTCAAAAAAAAATTGTGCGGAAACTTATGTTACACCCTAAGTAACAGTTGCTAATGAAGAATGGCAGTTTTTCAATATTTTATAGCTAATATTATCCGGGGAGGTCCCGTTTTTATTCGGAAGTTTTTTCAAAAGTTTTTGTGTCTCAATGATGTTAAAGTCTATATCTGATATAAAGCATTGATTAACAAAAGTATTGCCCAAGTTTAGGTAGCCTGGGTCAACATCAGAATTGTTAAACGAATTTGCAAATAAGTTGGCAAATAATTCACATTTTTCATCACCATCATGATAGCATTTGTTTTCAAAGACTAAATTCGGTATTTCAAAGGGATTAACATCGTATTTTTGTAGGTATTTAAAAATGGAATTTCTTCCCTTTGAAATAGCCTTTTTCTCAATTTGCGAGTGAAATTTATTTGTTTGTATTTTTATGTGTAAACTAATGCTATCATAAAGTGCTTTTTTTGTTGGGTCAGTTTTACATTGCCTATACAGTCTGGCTTTCTCTTTGATGGAGGCCAATAAATGCGTTGGATATTTAGGGGTCAAATCTTTTTTGGTAATTTTTTCATTGGAATACACTCGTTTAAGGTTTCTAGCAATGTATTATTAAAGACGCTGTAATTTTCGTTCACACTAAAATGCCCGTTAGATAAAGCGCTAATTCTAGAAGAAACCATAATATTAAAGAGAAACATTCGACGGAAAAAACCGTCGAGTGTAAAAGAAGTTGTTTTTTGTAGTGTTTTGGAATAGTCAATGTGAAAATTTGCGCTAACTGATCCGATGAAAAAACACCACCTTCAATAGTACATTGCTTTACAATTTGATCATTCGCCGGCAAAACTAAGTCTAACCACGAATTTCCCCTGGTGGATCCACTCGTGGCATTGAAAAAAGTAAGCTTACTAAAAAAGTGGCAAAAAATTTCACCAAATTTACTCATAGAAATGGGCTGCCCTTCCTTCCATACCAGGTCTTTATTCGGAAAATTAAAATCACCCAACACAACACAATTATGGCTATAGAATGTTTCTAAAAATTTAAAAAGTTCCTTGGTTTGTCTATATGTTGTCTTGGGTGGTCGATAAACAAGCACAAATCTAATTGATTTTAGTTTTTGTAATTGAAAAACCAAAATTTCGCAATTATATTTTGTTTCAGAAAATTTAACAAAAAACTCAATTTCTTTCTTAATTAAAACACCGCAACCACCCCCACGTGTTAATTTTTGAGATTTTCTATGACAAAAAATAAAGTTATAATTTTCGATTATCCATGGACTAAAGAGGATTGGGTTTTCCTCCTTTGTCCACGTTTCAGTTAACAGACAAATTTCTATGTTATTATTTACTAAATTTAAAGATATTTCATCAATTTTGTTGTAAATTGATCTAATATTAACTAAATAGGCTTTAACGTCCCCTTTTTCTCTTATTGGATTATTAGGTTTAACATGCTTAAGACCGGAAAAATGCGAATTTATTAATGTTTTATGAATGTGATTTGGTAAAACAGCAAGTCAATTGGTGTTATTTTTAAATGCCGCAATGTCTGACCTCAGCATCACTTTGTCCGCGTACACCACCCACTCGCCGCCATCTTCCTTTCTTTTCCTGCTACACTCTTCTTGCAGCACATGTCGGGCCTTGAGTTCCTCTTGGCTGAGTGAAGGGCGAATTCGGATGTTGCTCATCCCCAATTTTTGACTGATTTGCGCGCGCCCTTTGTTCCACTGTGCCAAGGTTTGTTTCTGATGTTTGGAGCACCCGAAAATTACTTTCATCAATCTCGGGCGGTTTTGACCTGTCTTTGCTTGGTCTGGGGAACCCATTCTGTAAACAGTGATTGGGCTCTCGATGCCAAGCTAATCGAGAACGCCTGAGATGGCAGTTCGGTCCTCAGCGACTCGCTCGGACGGCTTTTGTTTCTGCGATTCGGGTAGACCCATTACGACGACGCTTCGCCGACGCTCATGGTCTTGAATGGCCTCTTCCATCATTTTCTGTTGTTTGAAATGTTGGAGTTGATGGTCTTGTTCGGAGATGACGGCCTGTTGTTGCTGGACCTGCTGTAAAAGTTCGACACAAATTTTCAAAAGTTGTTTGGTGATGGGGTCGACACTGTTGTTGTCCATTTGTTGGGAAATTGCCGCAAGTTGGTCACTAAGAGCGGTATATGGGTAGTCAGAGGTGGACTTTTTTGATGCGTTGTCTGAGAGAGGAGAAAGATGGGAAGAAGGACGCTTTCCAAACATTCGTAATTTTGTAGGCTAATAGATACTGTCAATCTCTTTAAAAAGATCAAACTTTTTGTGATCAAATTGCGAGTAAAAATGTTTTATTCTAATTGCTTTTTTTAAATTTATCATGAATTTCGTGATCGAATAAAATTTTATTAATTAAAAAAAATCGTGTCATACTAAATTTTAAAAATCCTTTAAGTTCCCATTTGTGCTCGTCATTGCATTGGCCATTGGTATGAAATGAGCAGA
>CP049708.1:13344982-13434457 GCA_004148225.2 Heterodera glycines | reverse complement strand
TAGGTACGAATATTCCTGACATAACAATGGTATTTGATATCAGAGAGGGAGCTGACCTTAGACGATACAACATACCTAAATCAAACGAGGTTTGTGCGATACTTTTTCGGGATGCTAATGATGATATTCCTGCTGCCAATGTTGTGGTTCATGTAAAAGGAAGCAAAAAATTAGAAACTATTTTTCCTCTTAGTCCAGTTGTGGAACCATTGTGCTACCCTTTATTTTATCCAGGTGATTACAAAGGTTGGCACCACAATTTGAAAAATAATGAAGAAAAAAAAATTTCACTGTGTGACTTCACTAAATATAAATTATTTTTTCGAACTGATGGCAAATTTTTGCCTCATCATTACAGTGGTAAATTATTTCAACAATGGTGTGTAGACCAAGCGGCTCGGATTGAGTGGAGCCGATTAAATTATATAAAATTACATCAAAAAGAATTGTGTAAAGAAGCCTATAATGCAATAGATAATTTTCTATATGCAAGAGCAGCTGAAACCGGTGCACAGGTTAAGAAAAAAATAGTTTTACCTTCAACCTTTACTGGAGGACCAAGGAATTTACATGAAAGCTTTATGGATGCGATGGCTATTGTAAACGAAGTTGGGCGTCCTGATTTATTTTTAACTTTTACGTGTAACCCAAAAGATGAGGATATTCAAAAATGTTTATTGCCTGGACAACAAGCACATGACAGGCCAGATATTGTTGCGAGAGTTTTTAATTTGAAAGTTAATCAATTTTTAAAAGAAATTGTTAATGGTAGAATATTTGGTGGAGTAGCGGGTTATTGTTATACAATAGAATTCCAAAAAAGAGGTCTTCCTCACCTTCATATGTTATTAACATTAGACTCTGAAAATAAATGGAAAAATACTGACGATATTGACAGATTTATATCTGCTGAAATACCAGATGAAAAAATAGATAAAAAATTATATAATTTGGTTACTACTCTTATGATCCATGGGCCTTGCGGGTCTGATTTTCCTAATGCAATGTGTTGGTGTTCGAAAAAAAACAAATGTAGTAAAAAATTTCCAAAAAAATTCCGTGAAAAAACAGAAATAAATGAAAATGGTTACCCGTTATATAAACGCCCTAACAATGGAAGAACTTATACAAAAATTGATTGGAAAACAGGGAAAAAAAGAGTTATGACTAATCAGGATGTTGTGCCTTATAATCCATATTTGATTAAACGGTTTAAATCACACATAAATATTGAAAAAGTTGCTGATATAAAAGCAGTAAAATATATATACAAATACATATTTAAAGGATATGACGCAGCCACAGTTCGTTGTGTAACAACTGAAAAAGGTACTGTAAAGGAATTAATTTATGATGAAGCAGGCTCCTTTCTTGATGCACGTTATCTCAGCCCTGTAGAGGCTTGCTGGAAAATTTTTAAGTTCCAATTACAAGAAAAGTCACATTCTGTACAAAGATTACCTGTGCACTTAGAAAATGAGCAAACAATATTTTTTGATGAAAATGATGAGGAGGAAAAAATAATCGAGAAAAAAGACAAAAAAAGTAAACTGATGGCATATTTTGACTTTTTTAAAGAGAATCCAAATTCACCCTTATTTTTATATCCTGAAATGCCAAAATTTTGTGTTTGGAATCCTAAGCAAGGGAAATGGATTTTACGAAAAAATCATACAATAAGTAAAACAATTGGAAGAATGTATCCAGTTAGCCCAACTGAGGGTGAAAAATACTATCTTCGTTATCTTTTGCTTCATGTTTCTGGAAAAAGTTTTGAAGACCTTAAAACGGTAAATGGCGTAATTTATAACACTTTCGCAAAAGCATGCTTAGCACATGGTTTAACAAAAAACGACGATGAATGGGAATATTGTTTAAAAGAAGCCAGCCAGTTCAGATTTCCTTCGGCTTTAAGAAATTTATTCGCAACCATATTATTGTTTGGTGATCCAAAATATCCTGAAAATTTATGGGAAAGTTATAAAAACAATTTGGCAGAAGATTTCTTAAAAAATAATTCTCCTGAAACCGCATATAAAATGGTTTTATCACAAATAAATAAATTTTTGATGCAAGAAGGAAAATCCTTGAGTTTTTTTAAGACATTGCCGCAAGACATAAACTATAATAACGATGAGGAAGAAAACATTGATTGGCAAGAAGAAAACAAAATGGCTGAACAGCAATATATGTTAATGAACACCGAACAAAAGGAAATTTTTGATACAATAAAAAAGGTGCTAACAGGTCAAATTAAACAAAAATTAATTTACATAGATGGACCTGGTGGAACAGGAAAATCTTTCACCTTAAATGCATTATACCATTTGATTCGGAGCTATAAAAGAAAAATTACAAATATGGCTTTCTCTGGGATCGCGGCAACTCTTTTAAAAAATGGTAGAACAATACATAACCGTTTTAAATTTCCATTAAATATAAATGCTCATATTGTTTCTGGAATTGTACCGAATACTAAAGCAGCAGCAGAAATATTAGAAAGTGATTTTTTTATAATTGACGAAGCCCCAATGGCACCAAGATTTGTACTTGATGCAATTGAAAAAAAATTACGGGAATTAACTAAAAATAATGAGTTGTTTGGTGGAAAAACTGTACTTCTCGCTGGCGACTTCAGGCAAACATTACCAATAAAAAAATTTTCAATTCGAAGCGAAATTATTGATCTGACAATAAAAAAATCAATTTACTGGAAATACTTTGAACAAAAAAAATTGACCATAAACAACAGAGCAAAAGACCAAACTTTCGCACAACAATTGTTAGATATAGGAAATGGAATAAGCAACGAAGGAGCTGTTATTAAAGTACCTATGGAATGTGTCTTACCAATTGGTTCAGAGTTAATAAATGAAATTTATGGAGACATCTTTTTAAATAAAAATTTTAATGAATTAAAAAACCGAATGATTCTATCACCTTTCAATGATTTAACTGATTATCATAATGCAAAAGCTTTAGAAAGTTTTCCTGGGAAGGATGTGACTTACCTAAGCATAGATGAAGTTGAAACAACTCCTAATTTTCCAATTACAGCTGAAATAATGCATTCGTTTAATGCCCCAGGTTTTCCACCTCATGAATTAAAGTTAAAACAAAATTGTAAAGTCATGCTTTTACGTAATATAAGTATTGAAAATGGTCTTTGTAATGGAACAATATTACAGGTTATAGAATTAAAAAACCATTTAATAAGGTGTATAATCCTTGGGGGTGATAAAGATGGATCCGAAGTTTATATTCATAGAGTTACATTGATAACCGAAACTGAGTTTCCTGTACCTTTAAAAAGACACCAATTTCCAATACGTCTAGCTTTTGCAGCAACATTTATAAAAGGACAAGGAGCCACTTATCAAAAAATAGGAATTGATTGGACGCGGCAAAGTTTCTCGCATGGGCAAACTTATGTGGCTTTGTCACGTGTAGGATCATGGCAACAGATCAAAATAAAATTATCTCATGAAAACACTGAAGCGAAAGTTGATAATATTGTTTGGAAGGAAATTTTGTAAATTTATAATAAATTAGTTTCTTGGGTTTAATTTGGTTTTGAATACATCTTTGGAAATCTTATGTGTTTATTTCACAATATTTAATGAGTAATTTTTATACATTTAATTCATAACATGGAAACAAAAAAAAGAGCCAAATTAAGGTAAGTTAATCGTTGCTTTAATGAGGAGGGAGCAACGTGTGATAGGGCGGGATGTTATTTATCCCTTTAACTATCATTTAACTCCTCGGCTCTTTTGGAGCCCATGCTTTGGTGCGTTCACGCCGCGGGCTCTGTTAGTAGGCTGTTGCCGAAGCCAAACCCAAAGCAAAATTTTTTCATTAATAAGAGCGTTTGGGCGCCGCGAAGCGGCGCCCAACCGCTCGTACTAATTTGATGTGTGACTATGTATGTCACACTTTGAATGGACAATTTTTCGAAGCGAATGCCTTTGCAAAAACAAAGAGAGATGAAAGGGGGAAAAGAGAATTATTGTTGTTATGAGTTGTGACCAAATAACTAAAGTCGATAACATTTACGAAATCAAAGTGCCGTAAATTCGATTTCTCTTTCTTATTATTATTGAATTATTATTCCATTATTCTGAATGATAAAAATAAAGAAATCAACTCAAATTTTTAATTTTTTGATTCCGTTTCCTTTAACAAAATGATTTTAATAGTTATTTTTAATGGTTTTTCGAATGTGTACAATAATTAAAAAAAAATTATTTGTGTACCCTAAAAAGATTTTTAAACTCTAATCCCCTCTTTGTAAAAAGCCTTTTCTCATTAATTGATTTTACATTAGGGTGGGGTTGCGTTTCTCCTGCAGTTTTTTCAATCAACTTTTAGGTGACCAATCATAATTTTCGCGATCAATCAAAAGCTTTTGTCGATTTAGTATCATTTTAACAAAAATCACTTAAATGATAAAATCTCTGAAGTAATTTATTTCATGGTTAGTTCACTGGACTTGCTGCCGAATTTTTTTTGGAATGGAGTGTTTTTTTTTATTACCGGTTTGATTTTTTCAAGTATTGTAATGATTTCCAATTGATCGAAAACAATTATAAAAGTAATTAATTCTATTTTTTTAAATTTTTACTCCCATTTAAAAATCCTTTCTCATTTATTAGGATTCATTTGCAGTTCTGCTACAGTTTTAGTCTCCAATCAATTTTTACGACGTTCAACCACAATTTGCGCGATTAATTAAAAACGTTTTTGTGTGTGATTATTACGGTTAACACCTTTTTAATAATTTTTTATTCATTAAGAACTAAAAATTTTATGTTAATTGGACGACCAATTGTAAATTTGGTTATAGTATTTATAAACGAAAATTAATACGAAAAATATGGTGGGCATGTAAATTGCAGTAGAACCAAATGTGTAGGGTTTTGTTTACCATATCTTTGTGAGTCGACAATTTTTTTTGAGTTAAAAATCCATAACAGCAAGTCGTGAAAAAATCGATCAGTCATTTTTTAATTGCGATTATTTTTTATTGTTTTGTTTACCCTCCCCCCATTCTTTATTTTTCTTATTACATTTTTATTCACTTTTTTTAACTTTTTACCTATTTTCTAAGCTCGGTTTTTTAAAAAATATTTTTTTAGATAAAATGGTACGTAATAAACAAAAATTTCTTTCTGACATTCCTTGCTCTTCTTCTGCTCTCCAATGTAATGACGGGTTAAAAGCTCCCGAAAAAAGCGGAAAAGTGGTGATAGAACCGGTTCAAAGCTCCGGTAATCAAAAACGGAATGAAACATTTTTCAAGAGAACTAAAAAAAATGACAGTGATATGTTAATAAATCTTGATGAGATAGATGATTTTACTGATATTTCTTATAACACCAATATTCTGAGTAAATCTTATATGGCGGAAAGAAAATTAAAACAAAGGAAAATGATGAGTATTACAAAAAACAGAATTGAAGAAGAACGAGAAGCAAATAGAAAAAGAATTAGTCAAAAAAGAGCTCAAATGACTGAAGAAGAAGTTGAGAGCGAAAGAAAAGCAAATAGAATTAGGTATACATTAAAAAAAATACATATGACTAATGAAGAGTTAGAATATGCAAAAGAATCACATAGTCAAAACGTTGAAACATCAAGAAAGCGGAGTAAAATGGATTATGATCAATTATATGGTATTGCTGCAAAACCCAAAAAAGCAATTTTTTATGAGTTAGGACCATTTAAAATATTTTGTTTGAAGTGTAGTTCTTTACATTTTCCGGAAGAATCATTAAGACAAAATCAAAATGATGAAAATAGCTTTGCTAATTGTTGTAAGGGCGGCAAACTTTTAAATTTAGATGAAAAAATTGAGCAATATCCTGAAGAATTGAAAATTCTTTTCGATACTGAACATCCTTATTATAAAAATTTTATAACAAACATTCGTCGCTACAATAGTGCTTTTGCATGTGCTTCAATAAGTTGTTTTAAATTTAAATTTCCTACGCCTGGGCCTCCGTGTTATAAAATACAAGGCCAAATTTATCATAGATTTAATTCAAATGCAATCCCTCTCAGTGAACACGAAATCCCAACAAACGGGCAGTTGTATTTTATTGATTCTGATGAAGCAACCGACATTCGGTGTGGCATGAATGAGGGATGCAATGTAAATATCATGAAATATATTGATGCATTTATTAGAAAAAATAACAAATTTGCGCAATCATATAAATTAATGAAAACTGTTTATGAGCAGGAAAAAGAAAAATGTCAAAATGAAGGAAATAAAATACCTCAGATAAAATTGCTTTTTAGTCTTAAGGAAAATTATGATCAAAGGAGATACAATTTACCGCATATTAATGAAGTATGTGCAATAATGGTTTGTGATGCGAATGACGATATCCCACCAGCTAAAATAGTTGTTTACCCAAAGGGTGAAAAAAAATTAAAGGAAATATATCCTTTGGATAAATGCGTTGAACCAATGTGTTATCCATTACTTTACCCAGTTTCAAATGAAGGATTTAATTATGAAGTAAAGGACTTAAATGGAAAAAAAATTTCACTTTGCGATTATACAAAATTTTTATTATTTATTAAAGAAAATGGAAAATTTATGCCTCACTTTCATGCAAAAAAGCTTTTTCAACAGTGGGTAGTAGACCAAGCGGCAAAAATAGAATGGGATCGGTTAGAGTATATTAGAACACATCAAGCAGAAATATGTAGTAGTAACTATACAAATGTAGAAGATTTTCTTAAAAAACGTGCGTTAAAAACAGGTACGGAAATTCAGAAAAAAATTATTCTTCCTTCTTCTTTTACTGGAGGACCAAGAAATATGCATGAGCATTTTATGGATGCAATGACAATAGTGAATGAGACAGGAAAACCTGATTTATTTGTCACTTTTACATGTAACCCTAATGATCCCGATATTTTAAAATGTCTTTTTAAAGGTCAAACTCCATCGGATAGACCAGATATAGTTACGCGTGTGTTTAATTTTAAGAAGAATTATTTGTTGGATTTAATTATTAATAAAAAAATATTTGGTGAAGTAATTGGTTATTGTTGGGTTATTGAATATCAAAAAAGAGGTCTCCCACATTTGCATTTTTTAATAACTTTACATCCAAAAGACAAATGGCATAATAGTGAAGATATTGATAAATTTATATCAGCTGAAATTCCTGATGAAAAAATAGATCCCGAACTTTATGAAATTATAACAAATAGTATGATGCATGGACCATGTTCAGAAAAATCATTGTGTTGGAACAAAACAAAAAAAAAATGTAACAAAAAATTTCCTAAACAATTTCGAGAAGTGACTGTTATAAATGAAGACGGTTATCCGCTTTATAAAAGGCCTGATAATGGACGTTATATATATAGAAAAGGGCAAAAACTGTCAAATCAATTTGTGGTACCATATAACCCATTTTTGAGTAAAACATTTAGAGCACACATAAATGTTGAAAGAGTAACGGATATTTCAGTTGTTAAATATTTATATGAATATATATATAAAGGATATGACGCAGCAACCATAGAATGCGTACAAATTGGAGAAGACGGCACAAAAAAAATATTAAATTATGACGAAGTCGCTAAATATTTAGAGGCACGGTATTTAAGTCCATGCGAAGCATGCTGGAGAATCTTTAAATTTCCGATGCAAGGAAAATCCCATTCAGTTGATCAATTGGATGTGCACTTAGAAAATACCCAAAGAGTTTTTTATAGAAAAAATGCGACTGATCAAGAAATCGAAGAGGCATTGTTAAAAAATTCAACCTTAACTGCTTATTTTAAGTTTTGCCTAGAAAATCCTAATAAAGAAATTAAATACACTGATATGCCAAAATATTGTACCTGGGTTAAAAAAGATAAAAAGTGGAAATATCCAAGACAAGGTTACCAAAATAAAATTGGTAGAATGGTACCAGTACACCCATCTGAAACAGAGAAATATTATTTGCGTTTTCTTTTGCTAAATGTTTATGGAAAAAGTTTTAAAGATTTAAAGACCGTTAATGGAGTTGAATATGATTCATTCGGTAAGGCATGTTTGGCTAGAGGGTTGGTGAGAGACGATGAGGAATGGCACAAATGTTTAGAAGAAGCCACGTATTTTTCTCGAAAACACGCGAAAGGCTTAAGAACTTTATTTGTAAATATATTGGTACATTGTGCACCAAAATATCCCGCCAGATTATGGGATTCATTCAAAGAGTTTATGGTTGATGATATTAAAAGAAAAAATCCTTCCTTTTCAATAAAACAGATAAATAATATTGGATTAAAATTAATTGATCAATGCTTAAGATATTATGACAAATCATTGAGAGATTTTAAGGATATGCCACAAATTATTAACAAGACAAAAATTGTTGATGAAGATGAGATTTACGATCCTGAAAATGAATTAGAATTAGCGAATAGATTAATTATGATGATGAATGATGAACAAAAAGCAATAATAGATAAAATGCGTAATATCTTAGAAGAAAAAGACGGACAAAAATGCATTTTTATAGATGGACCGGGCGGAACCGGGAAGTCATTCACTTTAAAAACTATTTATCATTTGGTTAGATCTTTTAATAAAAATATTTGTAACATGGCATTCTCAGGAATTGCGGCAACAATTTTAAAAAAGGGTCGGACATTGCATAATCGATTTAAACTCCCTTTAAACATTAAAAAAACGTCTACTTCAGGCATTGAAATCAATAGTTCAGACGCAGAAGAAATAAAAAACATTGAAGTATTTATTTGGGACGAAGCTCCGATGGCATCACGTTTTATTATTGATATTATCGATAGAAAATTAAAAGAATTAATGGGTAATGAAAAACCATTTGGTGGAAAAATTTTCATACTAAGCGGAGATTTTAGACAGTGTTTACCAATAAAAGAATTTAGTACAAGATCTGAAACTGTTAATTTATTGATTAAAAATTCTCATCTTTGGAATTTTTTTATAACTATGAATTTGACCAAAAATATGCGGGCAAATCCAAATGAGAGGGAATTCGCAAGGCAATTAATTGAAGTCGGCAATGGAACCGCTGGAGAAAAATGGTTTTATAACTGTTCTGATCAGTGTATAAGCAAGGGTGATTTAGCTAATGAAATATTTGGAGAAATCATAAAAGAAAGTAATTTTAATGAATTGTCTAATTACGCGATTTTATCACCGTATAATACCGTAGTCGATCGATACAACGAAGAAATAATGGAAAAATTCCCTGGTGAAACCCATACTTATCTTAGCATTGACGAAACTGATTTGATTAGCGATTTAACTGTTACACCCGAAATTCTTAATTCGCTTAAATGCCCTAGCATGCCTAACCATATTTTAAATCTTAAACAAAAATCGATGGTAATGTTGTTAAGAAATTTAAATGTAAGAGAAGGATTATGCAATGGTACAAGATTACAAATTGTTGATACAGGTGAACATGTTTTAAACTGTGTTATAAGAAGTGGTGATAAAATAGGAGAAACAACCCTTATACCACGTATAACATTAATTGAAGACAAAAATTTTCCGTTTGTATTAAGAAGGCATCAATTTCCAGTAAGAATTGCTTTTGCTTTTACAATTAATAAAAGTCAATCACAAACATTTGAAAAAATAGGGATAGATTATTGTGACGAACCATTTACCCATGGACAAACTTATGTGGCTCTATCAAGGGCCAAGTCATGGAACGGCATTAAAATAAAACTATCTGAAGATAACAAAGAAAATAAAATAAAAAATATCGTATGGCACGAAACATTACTGTAAAAAATTCTAATTAAATAATTTTTTACGAATAAAAAATTTTATTAGAATACTTAATTTTATGAACGGTTTAAAAAGGAGCCAGTAAGGTAAGTTAATCGCTACATTAATGAGGAGGGTGTAGCGTGTGATAGGGCGGGACTCTTGATCCCTTTAACTATCACTTAACTCCTCGGCTCCTTTGGTACCCGAGCTTTGGTGCGTTCACGTCGCGGGTACCGTTAGTAAGCTTAATTGCTGAAGCTAAACCCAAAGCAAATGTAAATAAGATTTTGAAAATATTATAAAAAAATATTGAAGAGCGGTTGGGCGCCGCGAAGCGGCGCCCAACCGCTCGTCCTTATTTTGTTCTTATTTCTTAAATATATTCATAATTTGGAAATTTATGGCCAAATGTTCTTATTTTACCTATAAATTTAAAAAAATTTTCCCCGGCGGCGTCTATCGGCGCCACCGGACGCCCCTGTCCAACCTCCAAAATTTTTTAAAAAATGTCGCAAAAAAAGCCTTTTGAATGTAAAAATGGTCGCCAATTGTCTCAAAATCGCAAAAATTGATAATTTTTGATGAAAATCTGTTAACAAATCAAAGAAATAACAAAAAAATTTTCCGGCGGCGCCTCTCTCTCTCTCTCTTCCTTTCTCCCTCTCTCCTTTCCTCTTCCTCCTCCTCCTCTCATCTCTCTCTCTCTCTATCTCTCTCTCTTTTCACACCCTTAGGCACTTTCATTCTCTCTTTCTTTTTTCTTTCTCTCTGATTTCACATCCTCGCTTACTCTCTCCTCCTTTTTTTCCTCTCTCTCTCATTCCCTTTTTTCTTATTCTCTCTCTATTTTCTCTACATCTTCCTCTTTTTTTTCTTTCACCCACTCCCTCTCTTCATTTCTTTTCGCTCTGTTCCTCTCTCTCTTTCTCCTCTCTCTCTCCCTCCTTTCCTCTTTTCTCTTATCTCCCCACTCTCTCTCTTTTCTTTATTCTCAGTCTCTCCATCCTTTCCTCTCTTCTCTCCTCTCCTCCATGTTCATCTTTCTTTCCTCTCTTTTCTCCTCAGTCTCTCTCCGTCCTTTCCTCTTCTTTCCTCACTCTCTCTCCTTTCTTTCTTCCTCAGTCACTTACTTTTTTCCTCGTTTATCCTCCTCATTCTTCTCCTTTGCTCTCTTTTCTCCTCTGTCTCTCTACCTCCTTTCCTTTCTCCTCTCTTTCTCTCTAATTCCTTCCTTATTATCTCTCCTCACTCTCTCTCTCTCTCTCCCCTTTCCTCTTATCTCCCCACTCTCTCTCTTTTCTTTATTCTCAGTCTCTCCATCCTTTCCTCTCTTCTCTCCTCTCCTCCATGTTCATCTTTCTTTCCTCTCTTTTCTCCTCAGTCTCTCTCCGTCCTTTCCTCTTCTTTCCTCACTCTCTCCTTTCTTTCTTCCTCAGTCACTTACTTTTTTCCTCGTTTATCCTCCTCATTCTTCTCCTTTGCTCTCTTTTCTCCTCTGTCTCTCTACCTCCTTTCCTTTCTCCTCTCTTTCTCTCTAATTCCTTCCTTATTATCTCTCCTCACTCACTCTCTCTCTCTCCCCTTTCCTCTTATCTCCCCACTCTCTCTCTTTTCTTTATTCTCAGTCTCTCCATCCTTTCCTCTCTTCTCTCCTCTCCTCCATGTTCATCTTTCTTTCCTCTCTTTCTCCTCAGTCTCTCTCCGTCCTTTCCTCTTCTTTCCTCACTCTCTCTCCTTTCTTTCTTCCTCAGTCACTTACTTTTTTCCTCGTTTATCCTCCTCATTCTTCTCCTTTGCTCTCTTTTCTCCTCAGTCTCTCTACCTCCTTTCCTTTCTCCTCTCTTTCTCTCTAATTCCTTCCTTATTATCTCTCCTCACTCACTCTCTCTCTCTCTCCCTTTCCTCTTATCTCCCCACTCTCTCTCTTTTCTTTATTCTCAGTCTCTCCATCCTTTCCTCTCTTCTCTCCTCTCCTCCATGTTCATCTTTCTTTCCTCTCTTTTCTCCTCAGTCTCTCTCCGTCCTTTCCTCTTCTTTCCTCACTCTCTCTCCTTTCTTTCTTCCTCAGTCACTTACTTTTTTCCTCGTTTATCCTCCTCATTCTTCTCCTTTGCTCTCTTTTCTCCTCAGTCTCTCTACCTCCTTTCCTTTCTCCTCTCTTTCTCTCTAATTCCTTCCTTATTATCTCTTTTCCTCACTCTCTCTCTCCCTTCTTTCCTCTCTTCTCTTCCCTCCTCTCTCTCCTCTTTTTTCCTCTCTTTTCTTCCCAGTCTCTCCCCCTACTTTCCTCTCTCTTCTCCCTCTCTATCCTTTCCTCTCGCTCTCTCTCATTCTTTCCTTATTTTCTCTTCTCCTTACTCTCTCCCTCTCTTTCTTTTTCTCATTTATCCTTTCTTTCTCAGTCTCTCTCCCTCTTTTCCCATCTTCTCTCCCCACTCACCCTCTTTTTCACTCTTCTCTCCTCTATCACTCTCTCTCTTTCTCGTTTTTCTTCTCACTCTCTCTCTCTTTCTCATTTAATTATTTCTTTTTTCTATTTTCCTATCCTCTCTCTCTCCTTGTCTTTCTCCTTTCTACTCTTCTCTCGCTCTTTCCTCTCTTCATTCCTCCTTTCTCTGTTTCCCTCCTTTCCACATTTTGTCTCGATCATTTCGACTGGTCTCTCCTCTCCTCTCTATTCTTCCTCGTTTCTACTCTTCTCTCCTTCTCTCTTCCTCCTTTCCTCTTTATCTCCTCTCCTCACTCTCTCTCTCCTTCCCTCTCATTTCTACATATTTTTTTTACTTTCATACAAAATAATTCTTCTTTTCACCTTTGGTTTCGATGAACAAATTAATCATTGAGCATAATTTGGCGAATAAAAGTATATTCACGATTTTTTGTTTCAAAAAATTTTGCAAAAAAAGGGTCCCCCTATGGTTTTTGATAAAATTCAAAATCTTTCAATTTTTAAACAAAAGGGTCCCCCCTTTGGTTTTTTGACAAAATTCAAAATCTTTCACATTTTTTTGTTGTTTTTTTTTTGTCATTCGTACCATCTGTTAAAAAAAACAAATTCTGTATCAAAACAAAAAAAAAAAATTTGACCAAAAAAAAGTGAAAATTTTTTCAAAAAAAGGCCACTTTTTAACTAGCGCCGAAAAAATAATGAAAAACATCAACAATCTCCGTGTATTAAGTGTGCAAAAATTTTAGGTATTTACCTAAAATTAGCAGCCCTACTGATTGCATGAAATTCCTGTTTATACTTAAACTCCAAATGTTTCCACATTCCTTTTGTAGACCGCTCGGATCGTGCCCCTTTTTTCCCGCATAGTCTACAAGTTGCGCCATTGGCCAAATTTTTGTTGAAAAATTTCCAAATATCAGACCTTTTTCGTTATTCGATAAGCTAAATAAAAAATTTATTGTGTTCATAAATGATAAAAGGCAAAAATATGTATAAAAATCTGGGAATGATCAAAAGCTTAGGAATTGTTATTGGATATAAACTTAATTGGAACAAACGCGTCAGGGCAATAAATAATACTAATTAATTTCAAACTTATGCATTTAAAAGCAAAAATAATTATATAGAATTAAAAAAATTTAAATGCTTATAAAATAATACAAAGCAAAAAAGAGATTAAACTTTACTTCCAACCGAAAATTAGTTTAAAATTTAAAATAATACTATATTTTAAAGCTTAATTTTTAGTGTCAATAAATTTAAAAAAATAATTTTAATTTTATTTAAAATATTTTTCGTGTAATTTACAATTATATTGAAATAATGTTTTTTTTTTTTGCAAATCAATTCTAAATATTGGCGTCGAGTTTATTAAAAACCTTTTAGCTTTTGAAAATCGAATATATGTAAAAGGTAATTTAAATAAATGCATCTTGGTCTATGGAAGTTTTCTGTGTCCACATGAAAAATTTATTAATCATAATAAAAAAAAATGTTAATAAAGACACTTTATTAAATTTCAATCAAAATGATAATAAATATTTCATATTACATAAAAATTCAAATTAATGTTTTGTTCTAAACTCAAATATAGAAAAATAAACAATATAAATATGCATTATTTATAAAAAAATAAGCTTATTTAAAAATAGTGTCATTCAAAAACTCAAAAAACCTGGTGCAAAGGGATAGTTGCTTTTTTAAGCTACATATTAGTTATTGAACCAAATATAAAAGAGATAATGAATTATTATAAATTATTTGCAATGGATAATAAATTCAATTTGTAGAGTTGTCAGATAAAATTTCGTATGCTCCAAAATAGTGAATTCCTAGTGAAGAATAGTTGCACTAAAACGAAAATTTTTTGAAATTGTGCATTTCTCATTAAATTAAAGCAGCAGAAAAATAATTAAAAACCTAAAAATTCGCTCCCTACTCATGTAAAATAAAAGAAAATTATGTAAATAAAAAGTCATAACTTTTGTTATCTCTCTGTCTCTCATTATTTTTTTTTCTCTCTTTGTGCCTTGGAAGAAAATCAATATAAATTGACGCTGTTTCGAGGGCACCTTTGGCACTGCTCTCATTGTCAGCACATCATTTGGCTTGGCTTTGCCACAATCCAATTGGTCGTTCTCCCTCCCTTCCCTATTCCACTTCATTTTTCTACTATTTTCTTCTCATTTATGTTTTAATAAATAAAACTATTTTTTAGAGTATCGAAACGTCTGTTGTCACTTCGACAGATAAAGTTTAAATAAAGAATAATTTATTAGTAGAATTATATTAAGAAACGTGAGAAAAAAATTATATTATACTCAAATTAAAAAGGTAATAAAAAGCAGAAAATTCGAGATTTACAATTATCTAAAAAATTAAGTTTATTTCTAAAGGGAAAGTATAAGAAAATAATAAATAAATTTATTAATTTTAATTTAATAATGATTTTGTAAAAAAAAAAAAATTTTGTACAATTTATAAAATTAATAAGCTAACTTGTAATAAGTTAACTAATTTGAATTTTATTAATGATTGATAAAATTATGCATTTTCTGATTTCTGAAATAATAATTATTAACAAAATGACACGTGAGTGAATAGGCATAGCGCCCATTTTAGGTGGTCATATGTTTATGGACAAAATAGTTAATCGCCAAAAATTCAATTTCCAAGTTGGCAGAAAATTCTGAAAAAATTCATGCTAAGCTAACTTTTGATGCTGAACAAAAAAATCTTTTACACCAACTTGATCAGATCACTCCTTCATGGTGATCTGAAAAACCAAAAATGGTTTGAAATCGAGGAAATTTTCGAAAAAAATTCCTAGGGTGTTAGGAAAATTTTTCTGGAAAATTTAGTAGACCTATGGGAAAGAGCACAAAATTCTCTACAAAATGCAAATGATCGCATGTCTCTATGGCTTATACCCGTTGAGGTATGGGCTGGGCACTTCAATTTCGGTGTCTACAAAAAGTACTGTATTTCTTCAGAAAATAGTGCATTTTACAGTGGAGATGATCAACATCAAAATTGAAGTGCCCAAACCTCAGCGAGTATAATTCTTAGACCAACCATCCAAAAGACAATTCTGTAGAGAATTTTGTACTCCTTATGACAGGACTACTCAAATTTTCCAGAAAAATTTTCCCAACCCCCTAGGAATTTTTTCGAAAATTTTCCCGATTTTCAGTGTATTTTGGGATGTCCCGATCACTATGAAGGAGTGATCTGATCAAGTTGATGTAAAAGACTTTTTTGATCAGCATTAAAAGTTAGCTTAGCAGGTATTTTTTCATAATTTTTGGCCCACAAAATATTGATTTGTTATGAGATTAAATTTTTGTCCATAAACATATGACCACCCGAAAATGGAGTGTGGCAGACAAAGTCAAATGTAATTCGGGCATGAACCAGTATTTCGCTTAATGTTTGGTATCATTGGAAAGGCCATAAAAAATGCTACAAAAAATGACAAAACATTAGTTCGTTTCAATAAAAATTATGAATATATAATAAACATAAAAAGTTAGTGTTTGCTTTATTGGCCAGCAATAATCAAATTATAAGTATAATGTATTCAGAAAAATGAATAAGAATGATACATATCATATAAAAAAATAATGAAATTCAATTATTTAATCGATTTTTCATTTGATAATAACAAAAAAAAACAAAAACAAAATTTCATGGTGAAATTTTTGTTGTTTACAAAAAATAAAAATAAGCGAATTGCTGAATTAAAAAAGTGAAAAAATATGCTTAAAATTATTAATTAAAAACAAATAGATAAATCATTAATATTTAGCTTTTTAATAAATTATACCATTCTAAAATACAAAATTTTTTAAATAAAATATTTTCTGTTTGAAATAAAATTCTATTAATTTATTAACCTTCCGCTAAATTAATGATGACAAGGGTAGCTGGTCATAAAAGAATTTCGATGAATCTAAATATCATTCTAATTAAAATTTAAAAACTTTCCTAGGAGCTTTAAAAAAATTCAAATTTTTTTAATGCAAGCATCAAATGTTGCAAATTTTTATTATAAGTACTCTAGACCCTCCTCTATACGTCAAATATATACAGAAGCTTTTGCAAAAGAAAAAATGAAATTATAATTTTTGTAAATCCTATAATATTTTAATCACTTTAAAAAATCAAAACAGAATTGTTAGCTTTTTTAATATAAAAAAACAAAAACTTACAAAGAAAGAAAGATTATTAAATTTTTCTAAAATTCCCCTCATATGTTCCTCTTTTGACACCATCCAACTCCGGAACTTTATCATTAAAATAGATTCAAAATTTTCCAACAACATGAAATACTAAAAAGAAAAAAATAATTTAAAGTAGTTTCGAATGCAGAACTATATTAAATCAACAATTTAATATTATTTATTAACAGATATAGTTGACATTTATTGATGAATTTTTAAAAGAAAAGCTAAATATGAAAAAATGCAGGATAAAAATTAATATTATGAAGAAAAATTACAAAATTGAGAATATCACTAAAACTAAAATAATTTATCAACATAATACATTTGTAAATTCAATTTTATGCTTCAAATAAAAAATGAACATCTAATCATAAAATAAAAAAACTGCAATCACACACAATTATTGAAAATTTATTTATAAGGTTTTTAAATTATTTAAAAGAATTTGCTTAATGCCAGAAGAAATTTTTTTATTTATTATAAATGCGTTTTGAATTTTAAATTCTGTCAATTAATGTTTTCAAAAAAGTTGTGGATTTTATGATTATGCTAATTTATTAATAAAAGTATAGTTAATTTTTCTTTGAAAATAAATACAAAAAATTTTAGATTTCATACAAATAGTATAAATAAATAAAAATTCAAAAAATTTTAAATAAATTAAATAAAATTTACACATATATGCATTTAAAATGAAAAAATATTATGGAAACTATGAACAAAGGAGAAAACGTTATGAAATAATAAAAATATTAAGAATCAATTGCAAATTTGATGCTTTTATAAAAGAAACACTCGATGCTTTTCAAAACAAAACCAAATGTAAAGTAAAACAAAATTAAAAAGTTATAAATTAATACACGATTAAAAAAATTAATAACGCAAAAATCGTAAGCCATTAAAAAACTTGTCAATTCAAATGAAAAATAAAAAAGATACAAATCCTTGGCAATCTGGAAGTTTAAAATTAAATGAACAATTAGAAAAAAAAATTAATATAATCTAAATAGAAAATTTGTATATTATTCAATAGATATAAAATAATTATTCTTTTCACAAAATTTGAGATATTTGTAAAGAATTTAAAATATTTACTAATTGTTTAAAAAATATATATATACAAAGCTATAATGTCACTCTGGAAGCATTGTAAAATAAAAAAACAAAATTTTATTAATAAACAGAAACATTGTTAAATACCATTTTAATTATTTCAGAATTAATGCAATTGTTAAAAAAAGAAATGATTTTAAGACAAAAGAATTGAATAAAATATTGCCAAACCAATAAAAAATGCCTAAAAAATCTATTGAAAGAAATGAAACTACAAAGTTTGTCATAAACAACATGAATGCAACTGTAGATGAAACCCTAAGCTACAATCGAGATTTCACAAAAAAATTATTTTTTCATATTAAACAAGATAGTTTGAATTTCAAAAAATATTAAATTAGAGGGAGTTAATACTCCAAAAAATAATTAATTTATTAAGAATACCTTAAAAAAATTTATTTCATAAAACATTTTTAATTTAAGTTAGTAATATGATGTAATTAAATCAAAGTCCTTATAGTGAAGTTGATCTAGTATAAAACAAAAAATTAAAAATTGAAATAATATGAAATATTCAAAAATGAAATAAAAAACATTTTAAAGGAACAATTATGCCTAATTAGCTCAATCTCAACGCCTCAACTTGGGAACGAGTAAAAAATTTCTTGGGCTTGACCAATAAATCTCAAAAATAAAACTAAATAAGAGAAAAATTAATCGCAACAACATAATAAAACTATCTAAATTAAATAAAAATTTTACAAAGAAGCAGATTTATTAGCTTGCAAATTGAATAAAATAAATGAATAATTAATATATTTTTGTTGATTAAAGACATACGGAGATAAAAATTTTAAAAGAAAATGGAATCTGTCAAAAATAAATGGTATTGAATACTGTGGGTCCAGGCGGGTCCATCATCATTCCCAAATTGGTAGCGGTGGTGTTAACAATCATTTATTCAAGAATTTTATACAATTGGATGGACCGCCTCTTCCCGATTCGCAGTCGGGACAGAGACTGATTGTGTGGAGAAGTGGGGAAGGGGAAAAGAGTTGGATTAAAGGGACCGCCCCCACGGCAACAATTGGTTATGTCATATGTGATTAGGGGGGTGGTGATTGGGACAATGGGTTACAAAATGATTATGATGTCATCGAGGGACCCCAGAATTTTCGACCCCGAAAATTACAAAAATGAAAAATATTATGTTGCATTTATTTATTAAATTAAAATTTTGTTTAAAATTTTGATTATTAATTTTTTGTTATTTGAAATAAAATAGGAAAATTTAATTAAATGCAACATAATTAACAAAGTCCAGCTGTTGCTCTTTTTGCCCATTTCATTGCCATTCATTCATCACTGATCGTGATGTGCATGGAGTCGTCCAGTCCGCACGATGAATGTGTCCTCTGCCTCTTTGTTGCCAATTGCCTCTTCCGCTTCCGTGCTGGTAAAAGTTTCCGCCACGTCCTCGTCCGCGTCTGTTCCAAGCACCATTTTCCTGCCAATGTTGGATCTCTCCCTTCCTCTCAATTAAACCCAAAACATTTTGCACTTCTTCGTTGATTGACAACGCCATTTGTCGTATTTCCCCCAACTTTTTGATCATCACTTCATTTCCATTTCATTCACTTTTGGTTTGGGAGTTGTGGTTGAAATTGTTTTTATTGTGGTCATTTTAGGTGTTTCTGTTGTGGTTATGTTTTTGGTCACAATTTTTGGGACTTTTTCCTCCTTAGGCATTGTTTTTTCGTTTAATTCTTTACCAATTTTTACCGTTTTGGGGTGTTTTTCTTCCTTTTTCGCCTTTGTCTCTGTTTTTGTCTTATTTCCCTGCTTTGACTTTTCATTCTCAAAAACGGAATTCGAAATATTCTTGGGTGTTTTTTCCTGTTTGGGTTTTGTTGTAGTAAAAATCATTAACGGAGTTTTGACCGTTGTTGTTGGGGCATTTTTCACAGTTTTAGTTGTTTTGGTAACCGGAATTATGGTTGTACCAATTTTCCCAACATTCACTCTTTTTATTATGTATTTCTGCTCAGTCTGTTTCAATTTTATCCAGCTTTTTGAAAAAGGTGGGGTTTCAACTTTTGGAGTTGGCACCGTTTTTGTTACTGCCGCCATTTTTGTTTTTGGGGTAATTACCGTATTTTTTGTCTGTTCAGTTCAATTTTTCTTTTAAAATCATAACATTTTTCAAAATTCACTCCTTTAACAATTGTGTCTTGGCTTTTTATGTCTTTCCAAAAGAATAAGAGGCTGCCAGTGCAAATTTTTGTAAGTTTTTGGTAACATTTATAAACTGAGAATTTTTTTTGGGTCTCGAATAGGAACAAAAAGCGTTACTGTACTTTCCGCTGCTTTTTCGTTTTTCGGGACAGTACATTCAGAAATGTTCGGTAAAGAAATCGGAGTTGTTGGTACTCGGTCCAACACAATTGGTATTGTGCCACAGAATTACCAAATAATGCACAAAAAATCATTGCGATTGTTAAAAAGCTTAATACCGGGGTAGGTGAACGTCTGAACGATGTTGAGGGGGTTTCTTCTTCATTTCCCACCATATTGATACTGTACTTTTGTCTGTCATTTCCTCTTCTTCTCGTATTTCCTCGGCTATTTCCAAAATTTCGTTGGAATCTTCCGTTCCAATTTCGATCATTATTTCCTCCATTTTCATTCCAATTTCTGTTCCAATTGTTTTGGTTAAGCGGTACAAAATTTGAATTTCTCGGACCAATATTTGTGTTTCTCGTATAAAATTTATTAAAATTCCGTGCTCTCTGCCCTCCTCTGTAATTATTTTCTCTCCCACGATTCCAAGAATTTCCGTTTCCAAAATTGTTACGCCACGAATTGTTAACAAATTCTCTTTGATTTTCGTTTTTTCCATTATTTTGACTCGAAATAACATTAATTTGCTCCCTTATCTCATTTATTTGCTGTTTAATTTCATCTCCCTTTTCATCATTTGCAAGTTCTTCCCTTGCTTGGTTAACTTCTTTTGCCATGGAAATTGCCTCAACAAGCGTTTTTGGTTTTTTCATAAAAAATAATTTCCTTTTTAGGAAAATCGGGAGTCCATTTAAAAAATAATGGACACTCTCGCATTCTCGGGCCTCGCTCGTGTAATTTGGGTCGGGGGAGGCCTGTTCCACCAACTCACGTATTTTATTGGCATATTCTGTTATACTTTCGTGGCCCATTTTTGCTCTGGCCAACAATTTTTTTGGCCACATTGGACCGTCAATTTTTTTTGTCTGGTCCGCCATGGCATTTGTTAAATCTCGCCATGTTTTCTTTTTATTAGGCGGAATATTAAGAAAAATCTCTTTGGCTTCTCCCTCGAGAAATAATGGAAACATTCGGACGCAGTCCGTGGCATGCCAATTGCTGGCAGTTGCCATCAAATTAAATTCTCGTATGAATTTGAAAAAGTCGACTGTAGCATCATATTTCGGCGTTTTTATCCCCGCTGGCAAATTTGTTGCGGGTTTATTTGTCAATTTATCTTCCAAGTCATTCACTTTTCATTTTAAGGCCTCAAATTTCACTTCCAAATCATCAACATCCGCCATTTTTTGCTTTTTATTTCTGCTGTTAACGTTAACTTTTTCACTTTCCAAAGTCACTTTTTCTCCCTTTTTTAACTCTCTTTCTTTTGTCCTTTTTTTCCTTTCGGCTTTGCTTTTACTTGGCACACTTTTGTTTGAAACTGCTTGATTTGTCGACAATTGTAGAGAATGCTTTAATAAGTGCTGTGTGCAATTGTTTGTGTTTGGATTTGCTTAATTAATTTAAATTTGATTTTGTGCAAAATTGTGATTTATAATAGTGCAATTTTGTGAAATATGTAATGATGTGTGCAGGTGCAAAATGTGCTTATTTCTCCAATTGACAGTCCGTCGTTCATCGCAGTTCGTCATTTGTGGATTTTTTCTTTGCCGTTTCTCTCTCACTTTTTGCCATTTATTTTTATTAATTATTTCCGTTTTAAATTTCAAAATGTACCACGTCACTTGGGAACTGCAAGCAAATTGCAAAATTCCTTGCGCTTTTCCGAACCGCTGCTGGGAACCATTGCATTTTGACAACCCTAACATTTGCTTGGGGGCTTCCGTTGACCCTAACACTTTCACCAATTATTTTTCGCTGCCGGCCTTTCAATTTGTATTGGTTTTGCTCGCCCAATTGTTTTTTGGCCTGCTTCTCGGCCTTTTCCTCGCCTTCTTTGTCTGTTTTTTGTGTTTTGGCCGACTTTCTCGTCGTTCTTCGAAAAATGTAATGATTGGGGAGGATTTTCTTTTATTTTTAACTTTTCCAAATTTCTTTCGCTCAGCGTGCCTTCGGCGATCATTCATTGCCCAACAAAAACATTTTGCGCCACTCTTTGCGCTCTGGGGCTCGTAAGAATGCCTCATCATTGGCTATTGTGAGTACTCACATTGGTAACATTAATTGATAAGCCCTTTCTGTCTTTTTAGCCTGTTTCGGAGTCCTTTGTTTGAGCCTTGGCCAATGATGGATGTTTGCCATTGGCAATTTGTTGCTTTAAACACCTTTTTTTAAATTTTATTAAAATCCATTCCGGCATTTCAATTCTCTTTCATTCCTCACAATTCTCTCTCCCTTTCTGTTATTATTTTCCATTAATTTCACTTCCTTTCTCTTTTGCATTGGCTGGACTTGTTGAAAAATTTTTTATAATTATTTTATATTTTCCAGTAATTAATTTAATAAAAAATTTTGTATGATACAGTATGTACATGTACAGTCTCTGTCCTTAGGGCGGGACCTCCATGAATACTGTGGGTCCAGGCGGCTCCATCATCATTCCCAAATTGGTAGCGGTGGTGTTAACAATCATTTATTCAAGAATTTTATACAATTGGATGGACCGCCTCTTCCCGATTCGCAGTCGGGACAGAGACTGATTGTGTGGAGAAGTGGGGAAGGGGAAAAGAGTTGGATTAAAGGGACCGCCCCAAGGCAACAATTGGTTATGTCATATGTGATTAGGGGGGTGGTGATTGGGACAATGGGTTACAAAATGATTATGATGTCAGTATTATAATTGAAGGGTAAAAATAAAAAATAAACTCTATCAGAAAAAATGATTCTAACTTCTATCCGTAAAAAATATTTTTAAATATGTAGCTCATTTATTAGGTTATTAAAATAGCGAAAAAAAATTAAAAATTAAATGAACATTTATTCTTATTTTTAATCTAAAAAATCAGCCTTTTTCATTCATGAGGCTTGATAAATAATAAAATATTAAAATTTTTTATATAAAAGTCAATTGACAAACATTAAAAAAAACTACACAATGTAAGCTGATTCTTTAAGTTAATAACTATAGCGAAAATTTAAAAATTAAATGCATAGTTCTGCTCCCTTTAAAAAAATAAGTGTGTTTTACAAGAGATTAAATGAATCCAATAAGAAAATACTAGCACATTTCTATCTTCTATTCGTTTTTAAAATTTTTAGAAATCTTTTAAATTTTAATGTTTTAATGATTTATAAAAAATATAAGTTAAGAAGACAACCAGTAAAAATACTAATTATATGAGCACACAAAAATGGCAAACGCACGAACTATATTACTTGGCAAGGGAATGAATAAACATAAATTCATAGATAACAACAAAAAATATATATTTATTTTAAATTAAAATAAATACATAAAATCTACATGCATTATCTTAATAAAAAAAATTTATATTAAATAAACAAAAATTTAACCTAATATAAAATGCTACCTGCTCTGAGAAAAAAGAAAAAATAAACTCTTATTTGTTAGTTCACGGAATGCTGTTTTAAATTGTTGTAATACTCAAAAATATAAATTAAAAATTATTTATTTATAATATCAAGTTTTGGCATAAATTCTTACAAAAAGTGCCAGTTAATCGGCTGAGCGCCATTAAATTACTTAATTATGCTGTTTTCATCTATTTAAACTAGAAATCGAAGGAAAATTATATATTTAGCTGAGAATTTTACCCTAAACAAATTAATACAACATGAATCTATTCAACATTTAGCTGCATCCGTAAGAACGAGCGAGTCGCTCTCATCATCACCTGAGCGAGAAGAACAATGAGTAATATTTATTAAATATTAATTACCTAATGATTTAATCTATAAATACAAATTTTATAGGAATTAATTAAATAAAATTAATTTTTGCTATTTTAATTTTCTTTGAATGCGCATGACAATGAATATGGATAAAAAAATATCAAAAACGAATATTAAACATGAAATTAGAAAAAAGAGTAATTTATTTAGTAATAGCATAGTAGTTAGTCCTACAGATTTTGGCCCCTAAAGTTCGGACCCTCTTGACTGCAACTCAATTTTTATCATTTTTTAATTCAATGCGTATGGAATTAATCTCCATAAATTTTGTATTTTTTGATTGTGTTTGAAAAAAAAGTTATTGGATAAAATAGGTGGAGCATTACTTGTTTGTCACTCTGTAAGGATATATGTAGGGACGTTGAATGATTCTCACTAAAAAATGTGTTTTTCCTTCATTTTTTCTCATCGAAACAAAACTGCAGTAAAAATAGTAAAAAAACCTAATAATTAAGGACAGTATTTATGTGATTTATAAATTCTTTTTTTTTGATGAATAAAGATAAAAAAATTATAAAGTCACTATTTTGATATATGCATTTCACTTTCCGGCACTTCTCTCTGGGGTGTTATAAATTATCAAAGCCCAAGAATGGATGGCAGTAAATCGGCAAATGCCCTTTTAAGTGTTGCTTATTGCCGCCTGCCTTTTCCGTCGCCTTGCGCACAATGCGTATATATTATGGAAAAAGCCAAAACAAATGTGATTTATTTCACAAGAATTTAGGAAAACCCGCCCCTTTTGTCCTGATTTAAAATGCTTGGGCTTTTCTTAGTCTTGAATTTAATTCTACAACTTACTCTCACTCTGAGGCAAATGTCTTCCTCTTCTTTTTCTTCTTTTGGTAATTTTGTAAAATTTTATTCATATAATAAAATAATTATATAGATATATTGTGGCAAATGTCCTTATTTTTGGAGACTCAGAAATTTAGAATAGAAAATGTCCTTATTTTTTAAAGATTAATCTTATTTTTTTTGTTAAATAATTTTGTTGCACCAGATTTTTGTAAGCAGAATAAAAAATATTATAATTACAGACTGGCAAAGTATGGATTTCCATATTTTTTCTAGCTTCTAGGACATTTTTTGTACATATTTCGTCTTTTTTTATTCCATTTTTTTGTACATATTTTTACCGGTCTTTAATAATAAATTATTTTCGGTTAATTATATTATCGAGAAAAGAATTGCCTAAAATCAGTACCCGGGAAATTGTTATGCTTTAGTACAAAACAATTTTTTAATTTTTCGGAGGCACCTTTTGACACTCGCAGTCATCCTCCCTTTCTAACCCATATGAATTTTATTGAAAATCTCTGAATAACTTATTTTAGATGATGTATAGAGACTTACTGTATTTACATTTTTTTTGTAGCACTTTTAATAGGATTCCAAAGTTACCTTTCATTAGGTGAAAGAATGATTAATTGCCTAGGTACATTTGAATTCATGCATCACACCCTATTTCAAGTGGTGCACATGTTTAGCACCACTTTTGTAATCTTAATTTTTCTCGCCTTTAAGCTATGAAAAAATCTAAAAAAATTCCATCTTAGCTAACTTTGATGCTGAATAATAAAAAGTCTTTTACACCAATCAGATCAAATCACTCCTTCATGTTGATAGGACCACCCGAAAATTGGCTTAAAATACGGAAAATTATCAAATAAAAAAATACTAGGGGGCTGAAAATTTTTTCTGCAAAAAAGGCACAATTAAAATTTTCAGTAGGTTTTTTTTTTGGGTCCTGTGACACCTACAGGCACCACCAGTTTTTGGGTGGGGTTCAAAAATTTTCCTTTTCACCCTCCTTACAAAAAATCTAAAAAATAAAAAAACACAAATTAGTGACAGATGGTGGTATTTAAAATAATGATGACAAAATCTTCAAAAAATGGTGGCAAATGTCACCAAAAAGGTGGAAAAATAGATATCTTACTGTTTAAAGCTTCTAAGGGGCAAAATAATTTTTTAAATCTTATTTTTAATTTAAAAAATTTATTAATCTTTAATTTTTTAGGTTTCGAGGAATGGAATTTTACTGACCAAGTTTGTTATTTGTTTAATAAATTTTGAAAAACTTTTTTATAATTTTTATAAAAAATTTTTTTTTTGTAACTATCATATTTTTAATAATATTATTTTACTTAACAGGAAAATCAAACAATTGCGCAACTGGGCGAACAGCAGCAAAATCTTAATGTTACAGGCCAAGTGGTGAGAAAACTTTTTTTTTTTTTGAGAATTTTAGAGTATGAGGGGTTTGTTGCTGCTAAAAGCCGCCGAAAAATTTTAAGGAAATTTTGAGGCAAAATTTTTCAAGTATGTACACGAGACTTACCTAATATGACTTTTGGGTGCTGGTTTTGGTCGAACTTTTTTTTCAAAAAATAGAGTATGAGGGGTCATGGTGCCGATTTTTGAACAGGTTTGCTGATAGATAAGCAAAAAATACTATTTCATAGATTTTCAAACTAATTTTTTTGAAAAAATTAGTTTGGAGGATCAGCTATTGATAGGCTCTGACGGAAAATTTGGTAAAAAAAATACATCATCTTAATTTAAAAATTAATGGGAAAATTTACGGCATAAGTGGGTTAAATCAACGAATCAATAAGAAAATAGTAACTAGATTAAAGAATAGATAATCCATTCATATATAAGATAAAATAAATACTTATAAAAAAATTTTAAAGAAATTTTTCTTTTCCCAACTAGACCCATCTTTAGGTGGTGTATTTTTACTTTTCGCTTTTTGGGCCAAAAAAATGAAATTGAAAAAAACGAAACTCCCAAAAAAGGCGAAAATACGAAAAAAGTGAAAGTCTTAACATCCCTGTTATCAACACCAATTGAATTTTTTGGGTTTTGTTGAAATTATAAAGAAATTTGTTAAAAAAATATTTTTCCTTTTCTCCCCTCCACTAAATGTTTAGGTATTTGTTTTTTTTCTGTTAGAAAATTATAAAAAAAAATATAAAAAACCCAAAAGTGAAAATGTTTTCATTTTTAATAAAATGATGTTTAAAAAATTTTTTTCAGAATTTATTAAACCCCAAAAAAAAATTTTTTAACAGGAAATACAATGGGAGTTTGAGAATATTACTGCCCTTCGTTTGACTTCTTTTGGCCAAAAAGAAGTGCTCGTAAATTGGGCTCCGACATGGCTAAGAATCGACGACGATGCTCTTCACCGCTGGGATGTGTTGAACACCGTAACTCAGATATATTCCAATGGATATATCTACGTTCTAGTCGAGTGGGTACCCACTTGGGAACCCTTCGAGAACTTCTCCAATGAAGATCTCGAAGTCCATGGGTTTATTTAATTTGTATAATTATTATTAGGGATGCAATTTTTACCTATTTTGGTCTTTTTTTCGAATTAGTATTTTCCAAAAAATAAAAAAAATAAAAATGTAGAATTTAATAAACTTGTGGATTTTTTTCTGCTTAAAAATCGTTAATAAAATATTTTTTTATTTTTTGACCTATGTTTTGGTTTTTTTTGAGCCTATTTTTCATGCCTATTTTGGGTTTTTTTCACGCATATTCAGACGTTTATCCGCAATTTCTTGTGCCAATAAATTTGCATCCCTACTTGCTACCGTATTCCCTCTAATTCACACCCCCATACATTTAGCATATCTTTTATTGATTCCTTAGGAACAAAGTGTATGAACTGTGAATTAGAGGGAATACGGTAATTTATTATCTTACTTCTTTGTTTTTTGTAAATTCAGAGTTTTCATATGAGTAAAAAGATTTCAAAGCAAACAAAATAAATGCTTAATGTTGAGTGTTTTTGATAAAAAAAACATGGTAGTATAAATTTCTTAAAATATATTTTCTTTGAGAATTAAGTTGTCTTTGAAAAATATTATCAATGAAAACTCTGAGTCAACTAATCCATATAAAAAAAAATAAAAAAATAAATAAAAAAATTAAAAAACCCCTAAATATAAGGCTGTTTGTTTATTGCTTAATACTCGAAAATTTGTGTGTACGTTTATGTTTTTTTATTTCTTTATGCAACAAAAATGATTTCAAATCTTAAAATTAATTTTTGAAGACAACAAACTGGCTAAAAATTTTATGTTGCATTAAAAAAAACAATATATGAAATATTGTTATAAAATGAATTAAATGGAAAAGAAAAAATTTTAATATAAGAAAAGAAATTTTGATGAAAAGAATTTAACTCATTCATTTAATTCATTTTAATATGTATAATTACCACTAAGGTTGTGGGTTGTATGGATTACATATTTTTTGCTCATACGCTACTGCGAAAAAAGAGCCCAAAGCAAGTGGATTAAAATTGCAAAAAAAAATTTTTTTTTGATAAATTTTCAATAATATTTTTTGAAATTTTAACCTGTAAAATTTTAAATTTCTTTATCAAAAAACCATAGACTGTAAATTAAATGAATTTGCTAAAAATTTTGTTTTTGGCTTATTTTTGATTTTCACACGTTTTTGTTTTCTGATTTTTACTTTATATTTTTGTTCATATTTGAAATTTTTTTATTTTTACTACATAGTAGGTTTTTTTAGCAAATATTTGAGACCTTACCTTTTCCATACTATGCGCAATCCTAATAATCATACTTTGTAATAAAAAAAACTACAAAATAACAAAAAAAAACATTTTTATGTATATATCTATATGTGTATATATTATATATATATATATTGTATTTGTGACTATGGATTAATAAACTGGTGAAAAACGAAATATTAGTAGAATAATTTTTTAGAGCTTAAAAGTCTATTAACACATTAGATGAGGGGTTTTATATTTTTATATTTTTTTATCAAATAATTAACTTTATATATCTAAGTACAGTATCTTCTACTAGTTAATTACAAGGATTGAAGGTAATAGGTTGAACTAAACGAAAATATTTTGATATTTGAAAAAACTGCATACTTAGTTTATGATTTATCAGCAATTATAGACACTATTCTTCTTAGATTAAATTGCAATTAATTTTTATTCTTTTTTTTCTTTCGTTTTTTTAGAAATATATATTTATATTAAAGATCCCAAAACATTCAAAATTAAAAAGAAAAGATTTGATTTTTTGTCTAAATCACATTTTTGAGAGCACAAAAAAGCCAAAAATAATTGATTTGGCGTCGTCTGTTCCAGCTTAAACTTTATTTCCGTAGATTTTTCAAAAAAATAAACCAAAATATAATATATTACTTTATGATAAAGATCTTGAGTTTTGGAAGACAACCTGCCAAGCACGGTCAAGTATAAATAGCTGACAATTTTCGTTGACTATATTTCTCCAACTATCAATTCGTTTTATTTTTATTTTATTTCTTAAGAATTTTCACATGTCAAATATTTTGAACATAAAGTAGTTACTAACGACCTTTTGTCCGGATTACGGTAGCCCCCCATAGGTGTGGGAGGGGTGCATGGCCAACTGAGCGCCAGCCATTTGAGCGCCGCCAAGTGAGCGCGGGCCATTTGAGCACCAGACTTTTCAGTACTGAAGCCAAAACCTATTGCGCGACTTTTTTTGAAACCCAAACCTATTGCGCGACTTTTTTCTTGCAAACCCAAACCTATTGCAGGGGGGTGCGCGACTTTTTTGACTGCGCGACTTTATGCAAATTATTTTAATTAAATTTATTTAATTTTAAATTATTTTAAACGTCTTAAAGGTCAAAGACGTTGAATTTAAATTCATTTAAAATTCTCCAAAAATTCCCCGCACCAAGCGGATCCGAACCCCAGGGGGGCGGCCAGACTGACGCACTAACCACTCGGCCACATTGGCAATGGACAATAAACATTAATTTGCTCTCATAAAGGGAAAAATTGACGTCACCAGCAGGGAAAGGGGGCGAGAGCAGGCAGCAGCGAGTGGCAGTGGGGGGCGAGAGCGGTCGGCGAGAAGGGGAGGGGGTCAAATAAACAAAGCAATTATGAAGGGGCGGGGTTGTTGGAACGGTGCCAAATAAACAAATCAAAATTTTTTAATTGGTCGCGTACTTTGTAGTGCCGCCCACCCTCCCGCACGCTCATTATGAATTTGACACCTTCAGACAATAAACAATTTTTTTAATTGATTTTTTGTCCATTTGGTCATTTTTCATTTCATTTAATTCACTTTACGGATGGAAAAACCAATCAATAATCCATTATCATTTATTCATGCCTTATTTTTTCCTTCTTTGGTATTTGTTTACCCATTTACCCATTACTTTTTGCCATTTATTTATGTGCCAGATTGGCATTATTATGCCACCGTTTTTTTGTGCCATTTTGCCTCAATTTTTTTTTGGCATTTTTTTGCCCTTTTTTCACATTTTCATTTGCCAATTGTCGCAACTTTTCGTGCCAAAACTCCTCAATTATTTCTTGCCAGTTTTTGGCATTTTCTTTTTTAAATTTTAATAAATTATTCAATCCTTGGCATTCTGATTTTTCAAATTTAAAAATTATTTTAAATCTTGGCCTTCTGTTTTCAAATTTAAAAATTATTTTTCATTTATTTCAATTCTTGGCATTATGTTTTTTCAAATTTAAAAATTATTTTACTTCTTGGCCTTCTGTTTTTTTCAAATTTATTTTTATTTAAATTCTTGGCATTCTGTTTTTCTAAAATTAAAAAATATATATTTCAACTCATGGCATTTTGTTTTTCTTAAATTTTAATTTTATTTTAATTCAGCATTGTGTTTTTAAATTTAAAATTTATTACATTTCTTGGCATGGGTTTTTAATTTTAAAATTATTTATTTTAATTTCGGCATTAATAAATAATAAACAAATTTATAAAAAAATTTTAATTTGATTTATTATTTTAATTTTATTTTTTCAAAATTTAAAAAAAATTTTTCATTCTGTTTTGCATTTTTATTCCAAAATTTTATCTTTTCTCTTCAATTTTCTCTTGTTTTTCATTGATCACAGGTACTTTGTACTGTCCTTTCTCTCGCCCCATTTTTTCATTTTGTTGGTTTACTCGGTACTAAACCCCTTTAGGATATTTGTTAAGCCTTTTCAAATATCCTGGGGGCCATCCTTAAACCGAGGAGTCCTGCCCCGGTACTGGGTTACTTCCCAGAGGGGCGGGCACGGGCGTTCACTGTCCACGGGGCTTATTCCGCTGGTATCCAGGGCTGCGGCAGTGACTGACCGAAACCATGTTTCCGTCATAGCCCGCCGGGTGTCACAGCGATGTTTAAGCCCAACCAGATAGTCGGTCTGGTGTGGACGGGGGCCCTTCACTCGCTGGCCTTGAGGGTGAAGGTGTGTCTGTTCCTAGCAGCGGGGGTGGCGGTTCCTAGCCCTACTGTGCCCTGCCTACGGGCTGCATTGGTACGGCGAGAGAATAACCGGGTCTGGCCGGCCCGGAGGACCGTGAGTCACTGAGCAGTGTCGAACGCGCAGCTGCTCAAACTCAACACCCCGGATTAAAATCCGCGTTGACGGAACTCATATGTGCTGTGGGCGTTGGCACAAGTGCCTTATGGAGGGAGTAATTACCCAACATAGGGAGGCCTACACCAAACCTTGCACTTTGGGATGGTAGTGCCACACACTTTGAGTTCCATGAGCGGTTCCATAATTGCTTGCTATGATAGTCATAGTTGGTAGGCATGCCCTCCAATGTGATGGCTTGGGCCGGAAGGTTAAAAACACGTGTAGGGGGGTGACCTATGCGCGTTTTTGGCTCTCCAAAAATGGCCCAAATCATCGCTCAGGAGAGGGGTCATGCCCGATTTTTTTGGTGGCCATTTTCTTTCATTTTCGATCAAATTTATTGTTTTCAGTTTTCATAACATAAAATAATCAAAATCAATTTTAGAAAAAATGAGTCAGTTTTCTGATGATTCCCAACCCCCCGTGCTTGATGGTCCTTATTCCCCTGTTGGTGATGGTGGGGCCGAATTGATGGATGATGCGCCTCCGCTGGAAGACGTCATGAAACGCCTACCAATCTCCGTTAGTCTTTGCGAAAATGTCTTAAAATTTTCTATTTTAATTTTGCGAGGTCTTTTCAGGTCGAGCCATCGGACAACAATGAGCGCAAAGTCCAAAAGGAGCCGTCGATTACCCATGAATTGGACGCTGAGTTATTCAACGGCAACGGATTTGCATGTCTCTCCGCAGCACAGGCTGAAGCTGGACGGTTCAAAGGTGTGGTTATAAACACAAGATTTTTAATAAAATTTAAAATTTATTATTGAATTTTTTGATTTATGTTGTGTAAAATTATTTCTTAAATTAACTATTGTACATTTTGAACAAAATATTTTAAATGAGCCGTTTAGCGTTTCGATTTATTGGCCAGTTTTTGATGAGCATTTCGTTCGGCGCAGTTTTCCCAGAGGATATATTGCGCAACCTCTTTACCATGTGCCTTGCCTATGCGGTTGAAGGAGCTGAGTCATTGAAGATCACGGCCGACCACTTCATTTTCCTCCTGACGTCAAAACATCTTGACTACGAAGTGGCCGTCCATTTTAAAAAGCTTGACAACACGGCAACTGAGAGGATTCTGACTCGCTTCGAAATGGTCGACCAAAGCAACAAAGCAAAAGAAAGGCCGTCACTCCTCGAGGAACCTTTTGTCATAGACATCACGGCAATTCAAAGCAAAGGCGTAAAGCCGAAGTTGGCCGGATCGGGACGAAACGTCCTTAACGTTGACTACCGTATGAGTGATGGGGCAACGTATGAGCTACACAACAACGACAATTTTTGTCTCTTCCGGGCCTTCGAACTGCTGCGAATGAAATCAGTGTTGCCCCGACAACGTTTTGCGGAATATAAGAACGATCAAACCCGTCAACTCGAACTTGTTCAAAATTTATGCCGTGGGTGCAATATTGATGAGAACCAGCCATTCTATTCCATTGAGGAATACGGTGAAAGGATTCAGGTATTAAAGTAATTTTTTTATGTTTCTATTTTCCGGTTAAGGCCTATTATGATGTGCTCCATCCCGGAATGTTTCGCCTATTTTGCTTTGATACATTTGGCAAAATGAAGCCGGCATGGAAATCTGCTGTGAATAGCTACGTTCAAGAACTCTGTGTTGTTTTTACTGATGACGCTGACGGCTGTGCGGGACATTATAATCCAATCAAAGCTATTGGCAAATTTTTCAGCACAAAAAACTACTGTTTTGGGGTAAAAGCTTATTTTTGATTATTATTAAAATAAATAAAACCAAACAGTGTGAGATGCCGTACCACACACAAGCGCAGCACACATCAAGATGCAAATGGAAATGCCATAACTGTCAACGAGTGGGGCGCAATTTTAGGGGAAATTGTGTTGAGGAAAATGGCTTCTTTGTGTCGTGTTTATCCTGCAATAAGGTATGAGACCCATAATTTTTGAGTTATTTTTTTCAAGACATTCAAAAGCCAAAATTGTTATGATCATCATGTTCGCGGCATGCAATGTACGGTCAAACGTGGGAACGAGACCACGACAATTGAAAAGTCGGTCTGCAAAAGCTCAAAGAAATGTGTGGACTGTGGCGTAATATACCGTGTGGCGGTAATTCGTGTTCTTAAAAATTAAAAAATAAAGAATTCACAGGACCAAGACAAGAAAAATGGTCATGTTTGTGGCCAAAAATTCTGCAAGGTCTGCCTTGGATTTCACGCACCGCGCGACTGCTACATCCTATCGGCCCAAAGTCAAGAAGGAGAAGCGTTTTGTGTTTTTTGACTTTGAGTGCACAACGACTTCAAGCCGGACCCGCAACTGATGCGATTCAAGCATCAGGTAATTTTTTTGTGGGTAATTAAATATGAAAAATTCAAAGGTCAACTTCTGCTTCGCCCATGTGATGCACCTGCATTGAAAGGGCATTGGGACCAGCTGGAGCGGGCCTGCGCTCTCTGCGGCCGATTCCGAACTTATGCCTGGTCCGTTTGAGTTCTGGCACACGGACGTGGAATGCCGCAAGGTCGTCGAGACCCACTGGCTACCTTCACCAAGTGGTTGCTGAACTTTGAAACGGAAGTCCTCGGCATGGAGCCCGGAGCGAAGAAGCGCAGAAAAAGGAAGAATGCCGAAAACACCGACGGCGAGGCTATGGAATGGAAGAGAGAAGATGCCGTGAGAGGACGCCGAGAACAACTGGATGCTGGGTACGAAGAAGCCGGGGAGAAGCCGGAGTCGGTGACAACTACGCATACGCACATGCCGGTAATTCAATTATTTAAAAAAAACTTGGAATAAATAAAATTTAAAGGTTCCCGCTACGATCATGTGCTGATTTATGGTGAAATGCTGCGCATGGGTGTCCGCCCTGAACTCATCCGCCAGGGAACCATCTCCTGGAAATGAAGGCCCGCAAAAAGGAGTCTACACAACCACCGTTTTCCGGGACAGGTAAATATTTTGAATATTAAATATTTTTAAAATTTTTGATCACTTTCAGCTACAAGTTGATCCCAATCAAACTTGCCAATTTTGTCAAGACGTTTGGCCTGGAAATTGAGGGCGTGGAAAACAAGAAATATTTTCCACACAAATTCAATAAGGTAAGTTTATTGAAAAATTAATAAAAATTAATAAAATTAGGCGGAAAATTATGGCACTGTGTTGGACACTGCCACCGATGGAGGACTATTACCCAGGTGGACTCTTCCCGGCAGAGCGCGCAAAGTTTGAGCAATGGTACGACGAGAACCGGGAAACTGGTTTTGAGCTGAGCGAGGTCATCGCGGACTACTGCAAGACGGGTAAAAAATTATAAAAAAAGAAAAATTTTTAAAATAATTTTGAAGATGTCAAATCCTGCGCATGGTATGGTAAAGATGCGGCAGCTTCTTGTCCGAGACTCGGCATGACATCACGGATTCGGTCCATCCATCCGGCTGCATGAAGTATTGGGTGCAGTTGGCTCACCACGACAAAGAACGTGTCGCCATATCCCACACTTGGGATACGAGAAGCGAGGCAAACAGAGCTCCATCGCCCGGAAATATTTGAAGGTGTATCCAAATTATTTTAATTTTACATTTTGTCGACTCTCAGTGGCGTGCCGAAGAAGAATTGCGGGAGAATGGCCGAGTCCTGCGCCATGTCGAAAGCCCTGGAGGGGAGTTCAAATTCGGCAACTACAGCTTGGACGGGATGATGGAGCGCCCTGATGAGGACAAAAACTTGGCCATCGAGGTCAATGGGTAAGGAAAGAATTCGAAAAATGTGCCAATTTACCCATTCAAAAGGTGCTATTGGCATGGATGCCCAAGCTGCTTTCCCGACGATGCGGCAATTGTGGGCGGAGGAGAAACAGCCGGAGCCCTCAGGGCCCGGGACGCAAAACCCGGGACATTGCGCGGGAGTTCGAGGTGGAAATCATCTGGGAGTGCCACTTGAACGCAATGCTGGAGGACAACCCAGCCATGAAGGCGTACTTCGACAACTGCCCGGACTCCGGACCAATTGACTTCCACGACGCCTTCTTTGGCGGTATTTTTGGGTTTAAATTTGCAAAATAATTTTGGGCACAGGTCGAACAGGGCCCGAATACTTGGGCGCATCGGTGATCAACCCAGAGACGGGCGACTGGAAAAGCCGCACAATCAAAGTGAAGGACTTTAACAGTCTTTATCCTTCGCGGTAAGAAATGTCGGAAAAAAATGAATAGTTGAAAAATCTTTTGCACTTTAAGGAATATGTACACCAATTACCCGGTTGGCCACCCGACCGTGGTGCAGTTTGACAAGGACGTGGAATGGAGGCGTCCAGAGGACATTGTCGGCGACGACGGCATCCGCCTTGAGGGCATCATCAAGTGCTTCGTAGTGCCGCCCCGCCACTGCCACTACGATATCCCGGTCCTTCCGTACCGGCTCAACAACCGCACGCTGTTTCCCCTCTGCCGGACGTGTTCCGAAATGTACCCGCGCGGCTTGATCGACCCCGAGTACAATTGCGATCATTTTGAGGACTCTG
The DNA here is from genome assembly GCA_004148225.2 of Heterodera glycines. Lineage (NCBI taxonomy): Eukaryota > Metazoa > Nematoda > Chromadorea > Rhabditida > Heteroderidae > Heterodera > Heterodera glycines. Next base: position 13,398,842 of record CP049708.1, on the reverse strand, counting down.
AAAGGGGTGAGTTTGAAGCTTGTAATTAAGCAAATATTTTTTCTTAATAGGCTTTTCGACAACAGTCACACACATTGAGCTGGAAGCCGCTCTCCGCTCGTGGTACAAGGTGACGCATGTGTACCGTGCCTATATCTGGCCTCTGGCGTGCGATTGGAGCAATGGGCTGTTCCACTCGTACCTGCTGAAGTTCCTCAAAATGAAATTTGAGGGTAAAATTTGAAAAACAATAAAAAAATTAAACAAACAAAATTTTAAGCAAGCGGATATCCAGCGTCTTGTACGGAGGCGGGCATCAGCGAGGAGGAGTCGGCACGGAGAAAGCAGGAACACATCGACAAGGCCAAAGAAAAGGCCCAAGTCCCTCTTGAGGCGGACCGAATCAAACACAACCCCGGACTCCGCTACCTGTCCAAGCTGTGTTTGAATTCGCTGTGGGGCCGGTTCGCACTTCGGTAAAATTTTGGTTAAGAATTATGAAAAAATACAAATCATACAGAAACCGGCTTACCAAAACCGAAATCGTCGAGTGCCATGCCGAGCTGGCCAAACTGCTCAACGACTCGAAGATTGAGGTCAGCAGCATTGATCAGCTGACGGAAAAGTTCTGGATGGTCTGCTACAAGGCCAAAGATGAGCATGTGGTGGAGCACAGCACAAGCAATGTAAGAAAAGTTTTAAAATATTTAAAAAAGACAATTGAAATTTTCTCAGGTGGCCATTGCCCTATGGACCACCTCTGCTGCGCGAATCCACTTGCTGGAATCGCTGAAAAAGGTGTATGGCCCTGCACCAGGTGTAGAGCGCTACGACACCCGCATTCTCTACATGGTAAAATTCAGAAAATAAAATGAAAATGTGAAGTAATTTTTTAAAATCAGGACACGGACAGCATCTTTTACGACTACTTGACGCGGCTGGGGGACCCACTTCCGGGTGGTGAGCAGCTCGGGGAACTCGCGGACGAGTACCCGAATCATACGATCATGGAGTTTATTTGTGGTAAGATTAGTTAAAATTTGACCAAAATAAATGGAAACTTTTTGTTTAGCCGGACCCAAGGCGTACGGATTGTGGCTGCGCAACAACGCAACGGGGGAGGACGAGTACAAGCTGAAGGTGCGCGGCATCACGCTCGACTCGGACGCCTGCGAGCGCATCACCTTCGAGAAGATGAAGGACATGGTGCAGAACAAGCTGGGACAGCCGGACAACAACGTCCGCTTCAACTACCCAACGAAGAACTTCCGGATCACCAAGAAGGGAGAGATTTTCACCGTCCCCTTGGTCAAGCAGTTCAACCCGACCGTGAATAAGGGGGTGGTCAGGGATCACGGGTTGAAGGTGGTGCCCTTTGGGTACAGCGACGAAGAGTGGTGTAAGTGGAACTGCCCTGGCGCTTGTACCTGTCTGTTCAACCCAGACCTCAATGTGAACATGTTCACAGAAGAGGAGCTGAATGACCCCGACATTATGCCATAATTGTTTTTATTTTTTAATTTCATTAAATTTGTAATATTTTTATTCATTTATTTCTTCATTTGTGAACCAATATTTTTCCGGAAATCCAATGAATTTCACCAACATTTCTCTTTTACCATCTCTCACTCGTTCTTTGTATTTCTTTTCAATTCGATACATTGTGCTTTCATCCACTTGTACTTTTGTTAATTCTGGCAAATAAAATTTTCTCTTCAACTTTGTGCCATAATAGTCTTTGAGCAAATAGTGCTGGGGGTTGGTTGAGCGGGCCTCGTCTACTGTGTAAACGTGATCAGAGTAATTGGGTATATAACCTAAAATTAAAATAAATTGACCGAAAAAATGTGTGAAATACAGTACCCTTCTCGAAAATGTGCTTAGGCTCGGGAATTCTGACCGTTTCCCCGGCTCTGATTTTTGGTGACTTGTCCAATTGTGCGAGTCCTTCGCCGTACACCCTCTTCCACACCTCCCTCGCATTGGAGTCGCTGATTTCGTTGGGTCTAAGGCCGGTCGCGCGGCACACCGAGTTGTTGATGGCACTCAAAAACTTTGGCAGCACATCCACCCAAACCGAAGTGTTGTTGGCGGAAAAATATTTGTACAGCCGAGTCTTTAGGGTGCGGATGGCACGCTCCGCCACGGCGGCCTTCTTCTTTGAACTGGTCTCAAACTTTTGAATGCCCTTCTCCGCGTAAAACTCCTTCAACGGTTTTGCCACAAACTCCAGCCCTCGATCGGTGTACATTGTGTCTGGCACCCTTGGCATTTGCTCAAATAGCTCCTCAAACGCCCTTTTCATGTCCGCCGGTCGCTTACTCTTTACGGGCGCGCCGAACATTCGCCTCGATAGAACATCCACCGCCAACAGCAAGTAACGGTAGCCGCTGTTCTTTCGCGAAAGGGCTTGGAAATCGGCCAAGTCCGCCTGAACATCTGAACCCTGAATTGTGCGCAATAAGCCCCGGTACAACTTACCGGTCATGAAACCCGTAGGCACAGTGCGTAGGCGTCGGAACTTGTCTCTCTTTGGCTTGAACAACGTGTAGGTGGTGTTCCTCTGCAAAAAGTCCTCAAACTCGGTACGCTTTAACTTTGGGTGCTTCTCCTTCACCGCCGCGTACAGGGCCCTCGCACCCGCATACCCGCCCGGATTGGCCGGGTCGGTGTATATTTTGTTTATTTTCTTGTCCATTTTGAGGGAATAAAACGCCCGCTTTGTTTGACTTGTCCGACGAACCCAGACCCAACAAACAGTCGATTGAGTAGGCTACTGGCAAGCGGATTCTGTGCGAGTTTCCTCTTCAACTCTTTGGTTCCGCGTGGCGAAGGGGCATTCTCCGGGCGAGGGTCCACCAGGCGTTCAATTGACCAGGCCAGGTCCGAGTCAATGAACTCTCGGCCCGTCTTTGGGTTAATGATTTTCCCACGGTCAGTTGCGCCGAATCTCTGCGGATCAGACATAATGATGGCCAACAGGTGGTCCTTCTTCTCGATCAATTTTTGCTGTTTTGCGGCTTTCTTATTGGTCCTGGGTGATCGGCTGCTTCCCTGCGTCGGGCTTGTTGGGGTTAAAAACTTTGGCACTTCAATCTCTTCCTCTTCATCTTCGTCGGTAACCATCACGGACTTGTCCTTCGGTTCGTCCGGACCAGGCCGTACCTGCACACCCGTCTCCACTGTTTTATTTAGCAGTTGAGCGCCGTTGCTGAGCTGTACTCGGACGGGCCGCTCCTTATGTTCCTTGCGCATCTTCAGGTACCGGCGCAGCTGCTGGTTGTACATTGCGTTCCGCTCGCTGACGTTTCCCTTCCGCTTCTGTACTGCAGCGGTCACCTGTCGTTTGACAAAGCCCAAGTTTGTCAGCTCAGCAATGTCGTCGTCATTCTTTGTCTCCCTCGCTGCAACCAGCCCCTTGTAGTGCTCGTACGGCAGCAGAATAAGTTTATTGGCCATTATTGCTGCGCGAAAGCAGGTATCGGGCAGCCTCAATCAGAATGGGGGGGCCAACAAAGGGGCAAAAAGTGATCCGCCTGACTGCTGCACTAGTTTTCGTGCACCCCTCTCACTTCGCACACGTGCCAACTGTCGAATGTCGTTGGCAAATGGCGCAAGTCTCTGCTTTTGTTTCCTGCTCAGACAGAAACTCCCGTTCAAAACGTTGAGACAAATCTCGACAAGCGTTAACAGTTCCTCACAACCGGCACTGTTCAACAAATGACGGCGCTTCTTCTCCGACGTTGTCTTTCCCAACTTCTTCAAATAGTCGTAGTTGTGCACAACCCGCTCACCGATCTTCTGTTCCCGCTTAACCATTTTTGGGGGCAAAAATGATTCTCTCCTCGTCGTCTGGGAAAATGTTTGTCCTTAGGCGTATAATGTTGTCTCTGTTCGCGTGGAGAGTCACCAACAGGTAGCCGTACGGTAGGGCACATGCCTGTCGGTAGGCATCCATCAGGAATCCCTGCTCGCGAGGGAACATTTGGCTGGCCAAATTACGAATGCTAAGCATGTCGTTGGGAGCCCGCATCAGGAAGATGTACTGGGCGTTCGACCTTGGCACCCGCATTGATTTATCGAACAGGTTTTGCGTGAGGAAAATCACGGAAAAATTGTTATGGTGGGACTTTTTGGTGTACAGATCGGCCAACTTCTTGGCCTCAATGTCACCCATCAAGTCATCGTAAACAATCAGACAAGGCTTTGGCAGCTTTTTCAGCATCTCGTCAGACGGGGCACCTGCGTGGGGGACAACTCCCTGCCGCTCCAGATCGGGAATCTGCGTCGAGTACTCACCGTATGCCCATACTAAATAACAACAGCCCACTGCACAGAAACCCCCTTTGCACATACCTATTGCCTTGGGCGGCGGGTCAAACATCAAGTTGGCATGCCGTAACAGACGAAGGACCAGCTGGGTCTTGCCCGAAGAGGACGGCCCACTGACAATTATCCCCGAAGGGATGGGAAAAGCGAGTTCACTTTCGTTTATTCTTGGGTAGTCCATCAGAATATCAACAATAGAAAGAAAAATGGACAAGTGCTTATGACATCTGAGTCATTTCCTTTTGTTCTTTTACGCCGTCTTCCAAGCTTGGGCCGGCGGCGTGCACCTCCGGGTGTCGCAGCGGCAGCGTGAACACCTTGTTCCGGGCCCTAATGCGGAATTTCGCACGATCGGCAAAGTCCACTTAAGAAAAGAGTCAAACTCTGACATACACCTGCAGCTTACCAATTGCATCAAACGGCACAAAGTTCTCGCCGTCTGTCTTTAGCCGATTCGAAAAGATGGTCACCCCCTCGGGCTGGATGATGTAGTCCAGCTCAACAGTTCCGGTTCTACAGCTCGAGCACCGCCCGGGCTGGTCCCATGGCACAAACCGAGGCGTTTGCAGGTGCCGCGGGCAGTACACCGTGACGCCCATTGTGTTGACGGCGAACTCAATCTCCGGGAATTCGCCCAACTTTTCCGATTGCCGCACACGCTTCATTGATCAGTAGAGTGTTGATTGCCACCCACTGCGAAAGTTCAAGTAGTCCAGGTAGTCCGTTTCAGCGGCAGGTCTTTCGACGGGTTCACTCTCCCCGCCTTCCTCAACGGCCAACAATTCTGAAAATGATTATTTATTTTTTTTTTCCGGACAAAATTGTATACCCAATGGGTAGTATTTGCAGTGGCCCTTGTTGTGGTACTCAACAATGCACTTCAGCTGTGGGTACAGTAGGCGGATCCGGTGCTTTATGTAGAAATACTGGTGGACTTTAACCTCTGAACGCATATGTGTTAGACCGAAACTGAATTTTTGGAAACTTGCCAAGAAATCCCTCAAAGGCGTAGGTTTCAGCGGCAGGTTTCAGCGAAAATGTGCCGAACTTGACCTCTTTGGTCTTGGAATCACGACCCTGAATGGCGAGCAGCAACGCCTTGAGTTCACCCAATCGTTTTGCCAAGACTGTGCAAAGCTGAACTTTGACTGCACCGAACTGATCATGAAGCACCTAAAGAAGGATGAACCGGCAACGACGACGACGACGACGACGATGGCAAAGAGTTTCCGCTGGATCAAAGATGGGGGAAAGTGAACCGAGATGGCACACCACGATATAAGGACGATCTCATTTTGAAGAATTTATACTTGTTGATCAAATGACAAACTCTTTTTTTGTAATTTTGCCGAGCAATACGCCAGGCTTTGTTGGAAATAAAACAAACAAATTCAAAGTGCACTTGCCAAAGAAGTTGGTGTTCGATGGGGCCGGGTGGATGGTTGGATTGTCAGGCATAATTTACCCAAACAGGTGGGCGAAAATCATGGCTATTGGGTCCGATTTTTGGCTTAAGTTGGGCAAAGCTGGGTACATCAGACCGACAATATGTGATTGTTAACCTGCACGACGGCCGAAAATACCGTTTCCGTGTGCCAAAGGGAAGTTTTCTCTCGCCACAGCAGCTTGAGAGGGGCATTCATCATGGCATGATTGCCGAAGTGGAACGGCTGTTGACACGAAAAAGGTCCGCACCGGTGGATGCAAGTTTTGGGAACATTGACGACGACGATGAGGAGGAGGGCGAGAAGAGAGAGGTCTCGTTTGTTGAGGAGGAAGAAGACAATACGGGCGAAGCGCCCTTAAACCCACTTTCATATTTGGCCAAGCAATCAGCGGCTCAACAAGAAACGTTGCGGCATGAAAAATGGGCACAAGAAGAGAGAAAGCGAAGGGAAGAGGAGCAGAGAAAGCAGCGAGAAAATGAACGTAGACGGCGAGAAGAAGAGGAGAGGCGTCGTAAGACAGAAGAAGAAGATAGAAGGAAGACTGCAGAGAAAGCAGCCAAGGAAAAGAAGGCAAAGGAAGAGAAAGAGGCAAGTGAAAAGAAGGCAAGGGAGGAAAAATTGGCACGGGAAAAGAAGGAAGAGCAAAGAATAGCAAAGGAAAAGAAAGGCGAGAAAGAGACCAAGGATAAAAAGGCTGAGGAGGAGAGAGTAGCAAAGGAAAGAAAGGCAGAGGATGAGAGAGTGGCAAAAGAAAGAAAGGCAGAGGAAGAGAGAGTGGCAAAAGCGGAAGCGGAGAGAGCGGCAAAGGCGGAAGCGGAGAGAGCGGAAAACGAGACCAAGAAAAAGCAAGAGGAGGAAAAGCAGTTGGAAGAGCTTAAACGACAGCAACAGGCCATAAGAAAGCAAAAAGAGTTGGAGCTGCTCAAAGAGTTCAGACCGTGGCGAGGCGGGTACATGAGGCTGGTGCACGGCAAAGACCCAACCCCCGACGTACACTATCTGCACGAAACGGATGATTACCACTTTGTGAATGCTGTACACAAGTACCGTGTCCGGCACTCAGAGCTCCCCTGGGAGGCGCCCGAGTTTAACCCATCCGCGCACATCCAACAGAATATTGGGGAGTTCCGTGAGCTGTTTGAGCAAGAGGTGTACGATGAAAACTATGCGGTGAAAACGCGAGAGGAAAAGGAGGAGCTGATCGAGCTGGTCAAAGGGTTCCGCTTTTACTTCACCGAGCAAATTGGCAGATTTGAGCTCAAAGTTTTCAACGGGAAAATTTCGCACATTACGCTGACTGATCAACTGGCCTACGTGTTGGGCTATGAACAAGAGCAGCAGATCAGAAATGAAGAGCTTGCAAAATATGCGGTTGATTTGGGTGGTGGTGTGAGCCACCTGTGCATTTACCTGAACAGTGGCGTCATTGAGAGCATGATTGTCGGCAACACCTTTGCCAATCTGCTCCAAGTGATTGCCGTTGAGGGAAAGTCGGGTAGTGTGGTAGAGAAGGACTTCCAGGCGCCGTTGTTTCACAAAATCATAGCAAGGGAGGTGGATGTGCTTGACGTTGAGATTCGCACTCTGACCGGGAGGTTAGGCTCTTCAGCAGGGCAATTATTTCTAATCACTTATTTAAGGGAGGTGCCATTTGAGTTTGGCCAAGTTGTTTTGACTCTTCAGTTTAAAAAGGTGTTAACGTTCTGAGAGAGATGGTTCGCGTGATTTTTGACGGCTCAAATTTACGGCTCGAGAAAATTTATCCGCAAAGTGGAGGCGGTGGACCGATCAGCGTCTTTGAGGGGGCACCAACGTTTCAGCGGGGATACGGTTATTTCTTGGGTGTCCCCCGACAGAAGGGAGCAGGAGTTGGCTCTGTGCTGCGCAACCTGTGGCGCTACCTTCGTCCAATGGTCACTGCGGCACGACCCTATGCGGCAAACATTGCTGCCGAGATTGGCAAAGAGGGCCTCGAGACGGGTGCACGATTCCTCAACGAGGTGTCAAAGGGCGGCAACATCAAAGACGCGCTGGTGTCGGAAGGAAAAGAGGGAGCGAAAAAATTGCTGGACAAGGCCTCTTCATCACTACAAAAGGGACGCGGAAGAAGGAAGAGAAGAGGAGGCGGGAAAAAAGCTGAAATCATTTTGAAACCCTCAGACGTTGTTGGACAAACTGTTCCCCAAAAAGCTCTGTTAAAGAAGAAAAGATTTGACTCGCTGCGTTATTATTAGCAAAATGTTGTATAAAAAAGTGGATGTGTCAAGTGCTGAGGTGGCAAATGCGGGGCTGGACTTCTTCACCATACCCCCAACGAGCTGCGCTGTGTCCAACTCCAGCTACAGGGAGTACCTGACGCTGAACCCAATAACTCCTAGCCCTTTCATTTTAAGGCAGGTGGTTTTCACATGCAGTAGCAGACAAATCCGTTGGTTCAGATCCACCCAATCACCAGCTATGTAGACCTTAGCAAGGTGTTTGTGTGCACAGAGTTCAAGCTCAAAAAAGTGGCAGATGATGGGGTTGTGGTTGATGTGCCGGCAAACGCAGCGGTCGGCCTTATCCAAATGCCCGGCGCAACGTTCATCCGGAACCTGAAAGTGCACATCAACCAGCGGGAGGTGTACGACTCAAACCAGCTGTACAGCTACAAGGTGTTCCTGGACACCGAGCTCAGCTACCCTGTAACGGCAAAGGATTCATACTTTGGCGTGGCAGGCTATTTCCGTGACAGTGACCCGACCAAAGTAAACGATCGAAGGAAAAAGGCGGTGGAGGAGAGCAAGGGCTTTCAAGCGATAAGCAAGCTGAGCGCCGACATATTCAACCAGGACTTGTACATGATCAGCAATGTTGAGATTGACATTGAGCTCGCCCTGCAGTCGGACGATTTTATGATACATCAGGAAGCCGCAAATAGGGACAAGTACACGCTTGAGATTGTCGACTGCAGGCTGATCGTGAAGACGGTTGATCTGATGGACGGTCTCAGCCTTGACATTGCAAAGAAGTTGGACCTGGAGCCCGCCAGATACGGCATCCGAAAAACGCTGATGAAGTCGCTGTTCATCACCGGTGGACGATACGATTTTTCTGCCAATCTGTTCACCGAGGAAGTGCCACGGAGGGTCATCATTGGGCTGGTGCCCAAAAAAAATTACATTGGGCACAATCAGAAGAACCCCTTTTACTTCAACCACCACAACGTAAGTGCCGCTTTGACATGTATTTCTGGCAGAAAAAATGTTCAGGTGCGGGATATTGAACTGACCGCCTCTGGCAGGACATACCCACAGTTTCCGTACAACTTGGACTACAAGAACAACAGGTACGCAAGGGCGTACCATGACACCCAGGAGCACCTTGGCATGGCCTGTACAACTGAGAGCAACGGGATCAGCTACAGCATGTTCAAGACTGCCTACTGCCTCTATGTCTTCCAAATGACCAATGCGCAGGAGGACTCGCCGGGCTTTGAGCTGATCAAGGAGGGCTGTACAGCGGTGAACATTCGGTTTGCCGAAGCGGTTCCGAACGAGGGGGTCACTTTAATAGCCTATGCCGAGGCTGACGGGCTCATTCTGATTGACCGGAACAGATCAATCACTAGTGACCTTACAGTATGAATGGTGAGAATTATTCCTCCGATTTTGTTCAAATGCCCTCCTCCAATGCTGCACACGAAGGGATTGTACTGTGTTTTCCGGATGTGATCGAGAAGTCGCCAATCAACTTTTTTCTCTGCCTCATCTACCTGTTTGGTGCAGCAGGTACTGCGGCTGCGGGATTTTACCTGTTTTTGAGGGAGAGGCGGATTCGTCGCAGGAATGGACAATCGGTTCATCGACAGAGCTCTCTTTGAGAACCGGGAGACGAGAAAATATTTTGTTGGCACTTTTCCGGCCGACCGATTGCCAAAGTGCACGAAATTTCCCTGCAGTCTAATTGTCAATTTGGTGAGTGCCAAAAAAATTTTCAATAAAATAAATTTTGCCACTTCAGGACCCGTCGGGAATGCCGGGAACCCATTGGTGCGCAATATGGGCGCGTTCGCCGGGGGTGGCCTACTTTTTTGACTCCTATGGCGAGATGCCAAACGATCTGATCAAAAAATATTTGGCAAATAATTTTCGGAAAATTTATTTTAATCGAAAAAAATTTCAATCGATTTTCTCTAATGTTTGTGGTCATTATGTTTTAGTTTTTATTTATTTTATGTCCTTAGGATTTGATTTTGAGTTTATTATGCAATTTTTGAAAAGGCCAAGTAATTCGGATGAATTTGTTTATGAATTTGTGAAACACAATATACAATAAAAATTATTTTAAAATTAAATCAATCATCATCTTCATAGGAAACGGGAACAAAAAATCCAAAAAAGGTAAAAGCACATGACGCCAAAAACGATTCAAATCCACATAACCCATTGTATTTATCATAGTGCTCAATCATCACGCGTGTACTTGTTCCGTCTTCGTTTTCGATGTGTCCTTTCACCTGTGGGGTTTTATTTATTTATTTAATTAATTGACCTCATATTTTAAAAATACCTGGAGGCAATCCTCAAACTCGAAAATGTAGAGCCGATGGCCTGAGCCCACTGATTCCATAAGAACACAGGCATCCAGGTGCTCATCGCGCCTTGAGCTATTTTAAAAATTATTAAGAAAATTTTCCGTGACAAACCCAAGCCGTGGAACCGGCAGAACACAATCATACTCTCGGGCAGTTCGCTCAATAAAACGGATGCATTCGGACAAGCGGAAGTCTTCGTTTGCCATTTAAATAAAAATTTCAAAAATGAATTTAAATTATAACATAAAAATGCGGATCAATATTTTGGTTGTAAACAAAAAATAATTAAACAGAATTATGCAAACAATTTACTGCTCTGAATAGGCAACAAATAAACACATTCAATGGCACATCAAGAAACAAATGCCAAAAGTGCGCAGGAATGTGCAAAAGTGATCAACTCCGTTTCGCTTATCGAGATACATCGTCTCTATGCTCATCACAAATTCCCCTTGCTTCACCACACCGTCAACCTGTATAGCGCTACCATCTTCCGAAACGTAGATTAGCCGAGGTTTGTCCCTGTGTTCGAACACGTATCGCTTGTGCTGCTCGTCAAATGGCACAGGTGTCTCACAGTCGAACAGTATGGCAAATGTATGAAATGTGGCCAAACAGTCGGCAAGTGCAAACGAAAACAGGCCCATGGCTTGGCAAATTCCCTAAACAAAATCAACAATTAGCATAAGCCAAAATGGAAAAATTAAAAAATTTAAATAATTCAAAACAAAACCCACTCCTTGTGACAGACGATCCAACATCTCAAGCAGCACCGGTGCTTCATCTTCCACAAACTCATTGCGCTCTTGTGCCAGCGGGTACGGTCCATCGAGTACAGGTGGCTGCGAGTTTTCGTCACGGTTTTGGCTCATGATTTGTTTTTGTGTCTAAAATTTTAAAAATTAATTCTTTAAATTTGAACAAATATTTATTTTGTTGAAAAAACACAAAATGGTAAAAATTGGGACAATAAAAAAATTTTTTTAACAAAATTTGGAGTGATAGATGCAAAATAATTCGTAATAAATGGACAAATAATAAATAAATTTTGGCGAAATTATTATCAGACTGGTGTCAAATTACATAAATGAATGGCACAGCGGTTGGCGCAAGACAAATTCCAGACAATCTTTTTAATTTTTAACGAAAAGATAAAAGAAACGGTGTCAAATTACACAAATGAGCAGGTGTGAGGGAGGGGCAACGTAAAGATGTGAAATTAAAAATTATTGGTCAAATAAACAAACGCCCAACACCTGAAAGGGTGCTGTAATTATTTTTGAGGAGATAAAAAATTAACAGACAAATCAATAATTAAACTTAAATGTATTTGTTAATTCACTGAAAAATATTTATATTATTTTAGAAGTAATAAAAAAATTTTAGGAATAATAATTAATTAATTAACTAAATTTTAATTGGTCCCCCATTTCTTTTTGCTTTTAAAAGAGAAAATTGTGAATTCAATAATTGATTTGTTTATTTGACCCCCTCCCCTCTCTCGCTGCTCGCTCTCGCCCCCTTCCCCCGCTGGTGACGTCAATTTTTCCCTTTATGAGAGCAAATTAATGTTTATCATCCATTGCCAATGTGGCCGAGTGGTTAGTGCGTCAGTCTGGCCGCCCCCCCTCTGGGGTTCGGATCCGCTTGGTGCGGGGAATTTTTGGAGAATTTTAAATGAATTTAAATTCAACGTCTTTGACCTTTAAGACGTTTAAAAAATTTAAAATTAAATAAATTTAATTAAAATAATTTGCATAAAGTCGCGCAGTCAAAAAAGTCGCGCACCCCCCTGCAATAGGTTTGGGTTTGCAAGAAAAAAGTCGCGCAATAGGTTTGGGTTTCAAAAAAAAGTCGCGCAATAGGTTTTGGCTTCAGTACTGAAAAGTCTGGCGCTCAGATGGCCCGCGCTCACCTGGCGGAGCTCAAATGGCTGGCGCTCAGTTGGCCATGCACCCCTCCCACACCTATGGGGGGCTACCGTAATCCGGACAAAAGGTCGTTAGTAACTACTACATAAAATACGTATTTTTATTTTATTTATGTGCTACATATTCATAGTATTAAATTTATTTTTTATTTCTTACCTTCTTCACATACTGAATACCTGTAATACCATCAGGATAGAACCCCGTTTATTAGAGTCCTCTCCAGAAAATTGAATTGAAATACTATAGCTTTTGCTCTTACGATGAAACAAATTGCCAAATTATGCTCATTTTTCGACAAAATTTTTTACAAAATACATTTATAAATCAGAGTTTCCATTGAAAATGTCTACTGTAAGTAATATGTTCTCTTCAGAGCGTGTGCGATTAAGGCGCTCTCTCGCCGGGTAGAGACGCATATGGTCACTCACTGACCATCGCTACAGCAGAGAAAATCACGGATGCAGGGAGATGGGTGTCGACTTTCCCTGTGAGCCGCAGCAAGGATACAGCAAAAAATGTGAGCACTGCAGCAACATCTTCTACAATAAAAAATGCTATGAGCGGCATCTTCGAAAGGACCTCTGCACCAAGTTCCAACGCTGCGACGACTGTGGGGTAATTTACAACATCAAAGTGCATAAAAGAGAGGGAAGGGAAGATCATCAATGTGGAGAGAAGTTTTGCCGACTCTGCAAGCAATTTCATATAAAAGAAGACGACGACGACGGGATGAACCCCTGTACGAAATGTTTCATCCAACCATTAAAAATGCCAAAAATCAAGCCGTACCGCATTATTGCATATGATTTTGAGGCAACACAGGACAAAAAAGTGGAGAACAAATTTGAGCACGTGGTCAACTTTGCTGCGGCAACCGTTATTTGTACCGATTGCATCAACAACGGCTACTGGGACAACTCTCTTCTTGGGAAAAAGTTCAATATTTGTGGACCCCACCGGACCATCACCTTTTCGCCATTCGACTACACGAAAACAACAGTTGATCAAAAAATCATCACCCAAAATCCTTTGCGCAAATTTGTCCAATGGTTGTTTTTCGAACGTAACAAAAAGTATCCGACGGTAGCATTTGCACACTTTGGTGGTCGATACGATATGACAATGATCATCAAGGAGGTCATAGAGCAAGGTGAAATTAATTTTGTAAGATTTATTTTATATATATTAATAAAGGTATTCACAATCCGGAGATCATCAAACAAGGAAACCGACTTTACGAACTGAAGATAAATGCAAATGATCATCGCCCACTCACAATTCTTCACGATAGCTACAACCTTATGCCTATCAAATTATCTGGCCTCATCAAATCCTTTGGACTCCAAATTGAGGACAAACAATTTTTTCCACATATGTTCAACAAGGCCACAATCCTCTTTCCACTTTGTGAAAAATGCTCCAAATACTACACCAAAAAATATCCTAATGGTCTCATGGACGACGACTACAGCTGCCCACATTTTAATCCAAATGACCGCGCGTTCGTTTCAACCTGCACACATTTGGAATTGAATGCAGCACTGGAAGCCGGCTATACCGTCAGCAAGCTTTTTCATGTTCTACAATACGACCATTGGAGTGACAACGTCTTCAAGTCATATGTCAGCGAAATGATGGTTTTGAAGATCCACGCCACCGGATTCCCGTCGTGGTGTGGCAGCGAAAGAGAAAAAGAGGATTATATTGAGGAATGCCGGCAGAGATTTGGGATCCAACTCGACAAAGAAAAGATGAAAGCTGAACCGGGGAAGCGGTACATCGTCAAGCTTTGTCTCAACTCACTTTGGGGCCGCTTCTCTATGCGCAACCTTTTGTCCAAAACAATTATTACTAACGACCCTGAACAACTTCATCAACTCAACAACAATGAACGTCTGGAAATCTCAAATATTGAAGAAATGGATGAAGACAACGAAGTTTTCATGATTAACTACAAAGAAAAAGAAGAGTTCGTTGAGGAAAACAAGTACTCCAACGTCGTCATCTCCCTCTTCACAACATCAGCGGCCCGGCTCTACCTGTACGAAGCACTCAAAAAAGTCGCCGACACAGTGCTGGCTGCAAGAACTACGGACTGATGCTCCGACGAAAGGACACTGGTGAGATCGAACACGACATAAAAATAAGGGGGTTCACCCTTGATGAACAGACGGTACAAAAACTTCATTATGATACTGTTAGGGACCAAATTGTGCAATATGTATCCAGTAAACCATCACCACCAATTGTTGTAAATTATCCCCATTTCATCCGCCCCAATTTAATCCAAGGCAAAGTGTATACCCATTCCCTCACAAAACTTTACCAACACCTTATTTTACTAAAGGTGTTGTAAATAGTTCTTATCATGTTCATGAATATGGATATCGTATTACATTGTAAGTGAACTAATTTACTTTTTTTTTCAAATTAACTTATAAATTTTAAATTGGTTCTCATCATTATAGAAAAAACCATTTGCTGTAAAACTTATATTACTGTACTATAAATAATATTTTTTTTTTTTTTTACATTTAAAGTTGTTTAAAAAACTATTTAAAGAAATATTTATGAACCATATACATATCCACAAATATATATAAAACAAATAATATAGCAAAAATGAAACGCTCAACAAGGAATTCGTCAAAAAAAGAAACTAAAAGAAGTCAGCCATGCATCAAAAAAGTCGACCATTCTGTTACAACAAGCAAAAAGTTTCAATTAATGAGGTCTAAATCAAAATTTATTATTGAAGATATTGAACATTGTCGAAATCCAAGTGAAGAATTGGAAAATTGTATAAAAATTTCAATTGAGGACGCCATTCAGGATGCACATAACACACTCGGGGGAGCAAATAAAGCAGGTGTAATTATTTCTTCTGAGATGCTAGAACAAGGTGAAATTGTTGTGCCTATTACGCCTATTACGCAAAATATCGTCGATGCTTTGTTCAACCAATTTATGAAAGTGGAGCAAAGTATGACAAGAAAAAATGCTAACCTTCTTGGTGCGCCCTTTATAATTACAGTGACCGTATTGAATGGGTTAAGAAAAGAAAAAAAATAAATCTCTAAGTTGTGTAATTTTTTGAATTATAAAAATTGTCATAAAGAGTTCAAAGTAATAAAGTAAAAAACAATTTAAAAAATTACCTATGTAAATAACAAAAATAGTAACAATTGTAGAAATTCATTGGGATTATGTAAAAATATACACGCATTGAATTTAAAAATAATGGTAAAAATTGAGTTGCAGTCAAGAGGGTCCGAACTTTAGGGGCCAAAATCTGTAGGACTAACTACTTAGCATATTAAAAATTTAAAACTTAGAAAACCTTTTAATTAAGACTTGAGTATGTATGAGTTTATTTAAAGAAATATAAGCAAAATTAAATCAAACAAATTTTTTTTAAATTCAGAATAATTAGAAGAAGTTTATTAAACAATTTTTTATAAAATATTTTAAAAAACGTTACAATAATAATACTTTATTAAATTAAAAGAATTTTACAAATTTTACAACAATGCATAAATATTCATTTAAAGAACCATTATTTATGACTTCTTTTATTGAAAACAAAAAAGTCTATTGTTTTAATATCGAAAATAACTTATTTTTTAAGTTAATGAAAATTAGCTTAAAATGAATAAAATCAGATCATATTTTATTATCAAATCTATTTAAATAAAATAAATTAAATGAAAATTTTGCAATTACGATTTATAATTAAAAAAATCCTAAACAGCTAAATATTAAAAGAAAATTTAAAATAAAATAATTATTTCGCATAAATGAACAATAAAGACCAGATCGTGAAAAACAAGTGATTTTAGGAAAAAAATCAAATTTAATATATTATAAATCAAACTTTAAGTAAGGAATATTTGTAAATTTATACTTAACAAACTTCAATATTTATCAATTCTTCTTAGTATTATGATTCATTTTAGCAGAACGGAATTCGTATGCTTTGGCTTATTAAATTGTAACTAAATAAATAATAATTAATATATAAAATTTTGAAATAAAAATTGGCTTATTATACCTTGAAGGCGGTGCCAGTAGGCACTACCGGTAAAATTTTTGAAAATTTGTAGCATTTTGTTAACAGATTTAGAATAAAAACACATCAATAAAAAAGTTTAGCAAAAATTAATAAATTATTTCCTACAGATGCCAATAATTTTCAACTTTTTCATAAAATGAACCTTTTTAAGTTATTTGTATTTACTTTATTTTTATAATTATAATTATGGCTCTCCGAAATTTGTCAAAAATGCGTTGAAAATTAAATTTTATAAAAACAAATTCCTTTGGTTTTGAGTTCACTGATCAAATGCGGTATCCATATTCCAACCCCGGACCCGAACTCGAACAGTCAAAAGTACTATTTATCAAAAATAAAAATTTTATAATTTAGCATTTTTAGTTCAAATGCATTGAAGGATTAATGGCTTTCAGTTTTGTTAAGAGTATTTAAATTGATTTTGAACCAAAAATGCTATTTCGGAAAATTTTTACTTTAAATATCGTTAATTTATAAAGGATTAGGTGAATCATTATTTATTTAATTGCAATTGTTTTATAAAACTTTTAAATTTAATTAGAAAATGATTTTTTTTACAATATTTTATCGTATTCATTTTTACTGCTTTATTTTTTTATTAATGTTTCTTTTATTAAAATTTAATTATAATAGGTTTATTGAATTGTCGGATCTCCATAATTAGCATTATCCCATACCATCAATATAATATATTTTTCATCGATTTTGCATGTTTAAAATAGATGAAACATCATAATTAATATGTTATTTTACAGCTTAATGAATGCAGTCTCGAAGAATTTAATTTTCTATTCTGCTAGCAAATAATAGGTACCGTATTTCCTCGATTATAAGCCCCGGGGCTTCTATTGTTCAACCCCCTCCAAAGGGGGCTTATATTCGAGGGGGGGCTTCCAATCGAGGGGGGGCTTTTATTGTTCAACCCCTTTCCCTATATAAATTCTTAAAATTTTTTGCTTTCTGCATAATGGTACAATTTAAATCTTAATCTGAAATTTTTGAATTGAAAAGATTTTTCATTTTTTGGCCCTTGGAAATTTAGGCGAATGTTTGAAAATTCATAATTCACTTCTAAATGAATCAATTAAAGTGCAAAAAAGCATTAAAAATAGAGAAAAATCTGGAGCATTTTATACCTTTTTAGAATTTTCTATCTTCAAAATGAAGAAGTTATTACATAAATTTTGGAAAAATTCGTTTTTTGAGAAAAAAAATTAATAGCGCTGTTCTGAAAAGGTTTTTTGAAAAACACGAAATTCTTCCTCTATAAGCTTCTGTTTATTCTATATTTTTATAAGACTTTTGAAAAAAAGTACAAAAATAAACTGATTTTGGAATTCGGGATCATAGATGGAAGCAAATGGTTTTTTTGTGCCATGGGTTCAGATCCACTTGCCTGTAAAAATGTTTTTTAGGGTTTTTGGGACCACTAATCAAGAACTTGGCATCCATTTTGCCCAATTCCAAAGCCTTGATCAGAACTCGAAACCCCAAAAATAATTTTTTAAAAATGTTGCAGGCATGTGGATTTGAACCCATGGCCCAAAAACCCATTTTTAACAAAACAAAAAATATATTGGGTATAATATTTCTATATTTGCTTGAAAATTTTTTAGTGATTTTCATCAAAATCTTTTCCAGTGCAATTTATTAACAGAAATTTTTTCTAAGCTATTGCTTCGCTATTAGACAATTTCCAAAAAAGTTATACATGAAAATTGCGAAAAGTCGAAATTTTTGAAGTTTTTTCGTAATAAAATTTTTTCCAGGCTTGAAAATCTTTTCGCTTTGGTAAGGCTAATAGAGCATGTTAAGAGCTTTCGAGTGATACCAACAATGTTTTATTTGGATGTCAAAGAAAAAAGCTATCATGGAAAAAGAGCTGGCGCCGAAACGCGAGCGCCGAAACGCGTGGATCCCGTTTGTACATTTAGTCTTTCTAAAATATTTTATGAATTTTAAAAAAATACTATTTTTTTCAGAAAATTTTTGTGTTTTAAAAGTATTTAAAATAACAAATAAATATTATAAAATTATCCATAAAAAGCGACGAAGAAATTGATGCAGAAGTTTCCTAATATTTTTTTTGTTAATGTTTTATTAAAATAAATTGTTCAATAGTTTTTGCACGTTTCTGACTTCAAAAGTTTTGAAAAAAAAATTTTTTTGAGGGGGGCTTATATTCGAAGGGGGCTTCTACTCGAGGGGGGGTTTCTATTGTTCAACCCCCCTACAAGGGGGGCTTATATTCGAGGGGGGGGGGGGGCTTCCATTCGAGGGGGGGGCGTATAATCGAGGAAATACGGTATATCCTAAGATTATGTTTATTTCTTGCATATTTGATTAATTAATTTTTTAAATTTTTTTCCTGAAGAGCGAACGGCGTTGACAGCATTTCTTTTCAATTATACAAATGATTGCATGTATGTGCTTTAAATTGAAAAGCAGTGTTGCCAACGACGTTGTCCCACTTGGTAATGGTAGTGATGAACACTACAACTCAAAGCCTCATTTTGAATTGCACTCGGCAGGTAATATGTATAAGGAATTAAAAAATTGAAAATCCGGAAGCGAACAAGCGGAGTATTTTTTATTTATGCAATTTATGATATTTAAAATTTTTCATTATTTAAAAAAAAGTGCAGGTCAATGCGGCGGACCTCTATCAAAAATTTAAAAAAATATTAATAAAATTAAATTAAGCACAAAAACGCAAAACCGCTCTATAAAGCTGTAAAAAATGATGATATCATTTTTAAAATAAATCTTAGCATTAATTTCTGCAAGTTTATAAATTTTTAACGATAAGTCTTAATAATATTATGATTTAAAAACAATATTTTTATTTCCACTTTTAAAACGAATTTTCTATTGTAAAAAATAAAGAAAAGCCAATGTATATGAAAGAACGATGGTCTTCGTATAAAAAGTTTTGAACGAAAATGAAAAAATTAGAATAAAAAAATTATCAAGAAAGTCTAACGAATAACAATATTAATTTAAAGCGAAGAAAAAATTTTAATTGATGTTCAAAGCAGAAGTAATCAAATAGAAACGATGGAAATTTTCAAAATAAATGTGCAAACTTTGGCACATACTAATTACATTTAAAGAAAATTAATTCTTTTTTATAATTAAATTTTCATACAAATGAATTAATGTTTTATTTTACAAAATTAATCCACAAAAGGCCTAAATTGACTTATATAAAAATTAATGGAAAAGAAATATTATGAAGTAATATAATAACAAATTTTATTGAATACATATTTACATTGATATCCCAAAAAACAAACTCAAATAATAATTTTAAAAAATCAAATAAATTTCTATTGCAAGCCTTTTCGAATTTATTATCTTTGCTATTAAGATATGACTTCATATGTTTGGAATTTTATAAAAAATAAACCAAATGAAGCGGACTCTAATTTTTGTGGAAAAGTTTGTAGCACAAAAAAGGATCAACGAAAGCAAGGGGCCAGCCATCACATGGTCCATAAGTAAAAAAAAACCAAAAAAGGGTGAGAACAAGAAAAGGCCGTAAGTTATAACATAACTAACGAAAACATGTAATCAGAATTTTTGCTTTAAAAAACAAACTTAATTTTTAGAATTACAGAGAAAAATAGACAAAACACAATTGGATTATACTTATTGAAAGCTGCCTATAAAATTCATTTATTATAATCATTAACTCACCAAGATTTTTTCGACTTTTAGACCATGAAAAATAATAAAATAATGATAAAAAATAAATCTGGATGAACAAAACAGAACATTGCTTATAAATAGAGTTGCTTTATTTAAAAAATTTAAAAACAAAATATTTTTATCCAAAAAAACCTTTAATCAATTTTAAGATATAAATTTAGATTCACTACAATCTTTGTAGTTTCTCCAGTTATATATGTATTAAGTCTGAATCTTTGTTTATATTAAAGTTTTATGTTTTAGGTTTTTAAATAACATAATGGGATTCTATTTGAAATTGATATTATAATGTTATTTTTCAAGGTTTATTTAAATATCAGTAATATCGGGAAAACTGTTATCATTTTAATAAAAAAATTAGATTTTAAATTCTGTTTAGCATATATTTATATCTTTGTGAAATTTTTTTTAAATTTAACCATCACAAAAAATTGAGAAGGCATAAAAGAAAATAATTAAATAATATTTGGATAATTCAATAAAATTTGTTTAATAAGACATAATCTCATTTATTTGTAATAAATCTCACTTTACTCGATCGAATAATTTATTTTTTTTAAATTACATTTGGTAATTTTGTTTTGAAAATTTATGAACATTCAATTTTGTTGCTTAAAAATTTTAAATTTGTTAATTTTTTTGCTTTTGAAGACTTTCTTTATGAATATCCTTTGCCTATTTAAATCTTGTTTTTTTTAAATTTATTTATTTATTTTTCTTTTATTTCTTTTATTGACATTTTTTGTATTATTTTAAAAAAATTCCCTTCATTTCAAACCAGAATATTTTTTGGTTCTCAAATAAATAATAATAAAAATGTTTTATTTTTTAAATTTTGCATATGTTATATTTAAAGTCAAATATTTTTTTATACAATTATTGTATTAAAATTTTATCTATCCCAGATGATGACCGCATATAAAATATTATAAATACTTAGATTCAATGAAAAGTGTATTTATTTGAAATTAAAATTCTGTTTATTTTAAATACTGACTGTTTGATAAATTGCTTATACGGATTTTAATTCTTAAAAAAATTCTCACAAGATGGTTGCCCATTTTTCTAACATCTCAGTACGTGTCGCATAATTCAGCGCCATTATTTAAGCCAAAGGCACATTTCCAGCTTTGTTCACTTTCTTTTAAATGAACAATCGATCATTGAGTTTTTTTGTGGATCGCCCACACTGAGTTTTTTTGTGGATCGCCCACACTGAGTTTTTTGTGAATCGGCTCGGCACGGGCATTTTCAGCCCCATAAATTTATTAAGTTAAAGTATAAAAGAATAATACTCAAATGAATGAATGTAGTGATGTGTAATTATGAAATCAACATAATATTTTATAGAGAAAACGCTAAAGTTATATCTCGGATAAAGAAGAACTCATTTTTCAAAATGAAAAAATAAATTAATAGCTTCAATGCCAAACGAAAATAGAATTAATATTCATAATGCAAAAAGCTTAACAATTGCATGTAAAAATGGAAAACATTGCTTGCAAAATTATACATGTGAAAATGTTTTTAACACTATCAAAAAAAATTTAAAAAGTAAATTAGAATAATCATTTTGCATTTAAATTTAGATTTCTATTTCTAAACAATTGAAAATTTAAAAGAAAATAAAAAGAATTTAGTAAATTTAAATACCAATAACATTTATTAAAAAAATAAACATAAAATAATAATTTTTTGTTTTCTTTAATGCCTCTGTAAAAATTACCTAAAATGAAAATTTATTACCCTACTAAAAAAATAAATGGTAAATAATTTAAAAAAACAAAATATGTTTTTTATGAATATGGCAATATTTAGATAAATATACTGTTTTGTTATTATTAAATTCTAAAAGTTAATGGGAAATTATGAAAAAAAGTTGCTTCAAAATGAAGGAATGCGTCAGAAACCCTGGACATGAAAGAATCTAAATTAGTCAACTATAAAGTAAATACGGCATAATCTAGTGCCAAATTAAAAAATACAAATGATTAAATTAAAAATAAAATTTTTTTAAATAAAACAAAGATCAAAATATTAATAAATTTTATGAAGGCATTATTTTTCAAAAATGCATATTCTTATTACAAAGGATAACGGCTACAAATAAAAAACCTTATAACAAAGAGTGTTTATGTTTATTTGATCAAAACAATTTCTGAAACTCAAAAAAATTTTTCAATTTTTCTCCTATTGTCACATTAAAGATTGAAACTGGAACAATTTTCCAAAGACAAAAACACTAAGTGTGAATAAAAAAATTTATTATCTTTAAAATATGTAAATGAATTGAACATATGAATAAATAAAACTCAATTTTTCGTTGTACTGATTTAAATGAAAAATTAATAAGTTATCAATTAAAATACATTGGATTTTATCACCATATATGTAGGAAATCCCATAATTACAAGGTTTTAAAATGAAATCATTTTAAAATTAAAAAATATTTAAAATGTTTAAAAAGAAATTTCTTGCGCCTTACAAAAGAAATAATAAATTTTAAATAAAACAAAGATAGAATCCGTTATTTTATTAAATATTAACAAAAATTAACAAAATATATTATATGATATTTCAAAATAAAGAAAAAATTAACACATCTCAATTCATCACTTGACTCATATTGAGTAAAATTATTATTTTATGGTATCCTTAAAATCACTAGTGCTTTTTTAAGAAATTCAAAAATTTTACTATAATAAAATATGAGTTTTTTAAAAAATATGGAGTCAAAATTTTTCATAATTTTTTGAAAATTAATATTCTGATAGAGAAATAATTAGATTTAGACAAGCTATTTTTATATAATTTTTTTCATTTTACTTTAAAAGACTAATTTTATGGTCACTATAAAAATATATTTTTTTTAATACAATTGTAAATTCAAAAGAAAATAAAAAGAATTTAGTAAAATTGAAATGCCAATAACTTTTATTTAAAAAGATAAACATAAAACAATAATTTTTCATTTATTAATGCCTCTATAAAAATAGCAAAAATTACGACCAAAAAATATGTATAATGTGCATATCCTTGGTGCAACCTTAAGAAATAAAAAAAAAACTCTTTATCCTTGACTAGAAAACCGTGGCTTTGAATCATGAAGGACTTTAAAAAACAGACAGTTGTCCGTGCTACCAAAGTTACATCGCTTCAAACCCAATTTGGACGACAAATTTAAAAATTCGTAAATATCGTGAATATCCTAGGTGCAACTTTAAAAAATAAAAAACTCTTTAGCCTTGAATAGAAAACCGTGGCTTTGAATCATGAAGGACTTTAAAAAACAGACAGTTGTCCGTGCTACCAAAGTTACATCGCTTCAAACCAATTTGGACGACAAATTTAAAAATTCGTAAATATCGTGAATATCCTAGGTGCAACTTTAAAAAATAAAAAACTCTTTAGCCTTGAATAGAAAACCGTGGCTTTGAATCATGAAGGACTTTAAAAAACAGACAGTTGTCCGTGCTACTGAATATAGATGGGGACAAGGGGGTGCCCAAAAGGTCTGAGTGTCAATGTCTTACTCTTCCAATGACTAACAGCACAGTCTTTATTCTGGTGTCCAATGTTCAGGATACAATGGGCAACCCCCAACCCGATTCGGTCTCGGGGACAGAGACTGATGGGCGGAAGCCCCGGGCAAGACTGAGAGAGAGAAGAGGCGGATGAACACTTATAAAGAGTCTCGATTAGTGAAAAGAAGGACCGCCCCCCGGGCTGACATTGACGGGGGAACAATGATCAGAGGATAAGAGAGAGAAAAAGAGAATTAAGAAATTAAGTATATCATCGGCCCCATCCGAATAGACCGTCCCCGGTCCTGACTAATACAATTAAAAAATTAGAGAAATTAAAGATCAAAAAGAGTAAGATAATTTGAATGAATAATGAAAATGTCCGATCGCTTAGCATTTATTGGTTTCCTCCGATGTAATTGAAGAACGTGCCGAAGTCCGTCAAGTGCGCTGATGACGTCGAAGTGGACGGGCCCTCACCGACTTCGTTCTGGTCGCTGTTTCGCCACGTTCCACGTCCAGTTCGACCTCGAGCGTCGCCCCAATTGCGCCAAACTCTGCGTCCACGGTCTCGGTCTCCAGCATCACGGCATTCACGAGTAAAATGTCCAGAACGTCCACATTTAAAACACCGAACTTCACGCGGATTTCCCGGCAACCCAATTTCATCCTCCATTTCATTTCCGATTTTTTCCTTTCCTTCCATTTTTCTTAACATTTTTTGCAATTCCTTCGTCGCCACTTGGGCTTCGTCCTGTATTTCAAAGATTTTTTGACGCATCGTCAAAAGTCCATTCAAGGCATTACGCACTTCTTTTGAGTTTTTGTTCACTTCTTCGATCTCGCGCATCTTCTCATCCCAACGATTGTTCGTAAACAATTCGCCTTTGTTTGACGATCCCTCTCGCAATCGTTTTCGACCATTTTGTCCTTCCTTTGGCATGTCCAACAGTGCCGGCGGCTCTAACTCATTTTTGGCCTTTATCTTTGCTTCATTTCGGGACTTTGTCAATTCCTCAAGTTCCCGGCGTGAATTCGCTCGCACCCCCGCGCTCTCAAAAAAGGACGTCCCCGTCTCGAATACCTTCGCTGCTTCATAAGGAGAGTCTTCTTCTTCATCTCCTAAAGACAACACATCCTCCACCGTACTTTTCTCTTTCTCCATTTTTGCTTGTACAAGTCCTTCCTCATCCGTTTTTCGGTCTTTTGCTTCCGGTTCGGCTTTTTTGGCCTCACTTTCTCTTTTTTTACATAATTCTCCACTTTTTTCTTCTTTTTCCGCCGTTCCTTTTTGGTTTACCGTACTCTTTACCGTTTGTTGCTTCAGTTGCTCAAGGCATTTTTCTTCCCTTGTCTTCACGTGGCTCTCCTCTAGTTGTTCTTGGGCCAACGTCTGCCTCACTTTGTTCAGCTGTTCCTGCAGACGTCTTTCCAAACGTCTCAGCGATTCTTCTTCGTCCTCAGTCAAAGACTCGAAATGTAATGGAGCCGGTGATGTCATTCGGTCCAATTCCTTGAAAAACGAATGGCTTTCATATCTTTTATTTTGTTTTTTATCCAATTTATTCAGCCGCCCTTTTTCATTCAACTGTTCGTTTTCCATTCTCCCTAAAATTTCTAGAGAATTATTCATATTTCTCTCCCTTTCTCCGGCATTTTCCACTAATTCTTCATTTCCTTCATCTTCATCAATTTCGTTTGAAAAGTCCAATAAACTTTTAAACGGTTTAACATAATTTATCACATTAATGTCTGTTGTTGAAAAATCATTTCCTTCCTCTAAATCATTCTGTTCACTTAACATTTCTTCTGAATTTCGGAGAGTTGTAAAATTTGACCCATACCCAATTTCCAAGTTTTCCTTTTCTGAAAAAAGGATTTCAGGAATTCTGGGAATTTCGAATTCGCGTCCATTTTCATCGAAGTAAATTTCCCAATATGTCTCAATTTCATTTTCGGTTTTTATTCGCCATCTTTCACCAAACAACATTTGCGCATCAATTCCCAACATAATTTGATCAAATTCGTTGACAATGAAAATTTCAAAACTTTCGCCAAAAATCCATGCCATAACAAATCTTGAGCCATTTCCATTAACATAAATTTCCCAATTTTCCCTTACTAGGTTTTCAGGTATGCTTGAGATTAATGAGATTGTTACGGGGTCTCTCCATCCGGTGTATACTTCAGTAAATGAACCCTCAATAAGGACTTCGAGTATTGTGAAAATTGGCATTATTTCGATTTCGGGGTTTCTGTCCATTATAACTTCCGGGCCTTCATCATCCTCAGAATTTTGGTTTTCTCTTACAAACGCAACAATATTCCAATCATTCTCATCGTCAGAACTCTCAAAGCCATATTTTGAAACTTTTAATCCCATTTTGTTTTTTGACTGCGCATTTTCATTGTCTTGCGTTTCCTCACAGTCACTTTCGCAACTTTCACCTTCAATTTCTTCCTGTTCTAAATTCGGATCATCTACGTACTTTTCCCAATTTAATGGTTCGTCTGACTGCCTTAGAGGAAGAATTGCTGGTCCATTAAAATGTTTCACTTTTTCTTGATGTACTTTTCTTAATTTAGCGCTTCCATCAATTGACTGTAAAACAACATTTTTCTTTTCTTTTTCAATCCCCACACAACGCATTGGTCCCAGCGAAACGCTGATCAAATTTATGGCCCAAAACTTCTTTTTTAAACAACACTAAATCACCAATTTCAAATTCTCTTTCATTCGCTTTCCTTATGCGATCATTCTCTTCTTTGTTCCTTTCCTGCGCTTTTAAAATTTCATTTCGCACAATTTACTCAATTTGACAGTACTTTAAATCTTTCACTTTATCGCCTTCAATTTACACTCCTTCAAATTACTCCTCTCAATTTTATTAATTTTCACTCTTTCCAAATTACAGGCAATTTTTGTATTTTAAACGAATGGCCCTTTATTTAAAACCCTTTTTTCAAAAACTGAATTCACCTTTTTGTCCGTTCGAGAGACTGCTTCAATTTGGTCCACTTCGTAGTTGAACACGCCGTCCGTAATTGCCTTCTTCGAAAAGTCACGTCCGCACCGCAAATGTTCCGCTGTGATCACTGATCAGTACCGATCTCGCCCACTTTCGACTGTGTGATGTTCCGTTCGATCAAAAATTGATGATTTGACAACTTCGGTGTTTTGGTTTAGTAGTTTTAAAATTATTTGGCTTAAATGGAAAAATCCCTTTTGATAAGAAAAACTAAAAGCCGTTGGTAATTGCTCGAGAAAAAAAATGAATAACAAAAAGGTAAGGATGCTGTCCGATCGCTATTGTTTTAAGCAAAATGCCTAGGATTTGCCAAATGACTTTTTTGTTCCATCAACTGCTGACTCTCGTAATTGCCAATTAATTTCTTTCCGATCATCTTATTTTTGGCAACATTTGCCAATTTTCATTATCTTTATTTTTGTTCAACAATTGGCCTTTGCTTTTTCGCTTCTGTTCCTTTAAGTTTTCGTTAATTACTTTTGGCCGTTAATTATTTATCCAATTGAGCTCAATTTTCTATCGGAATTTCTCGTGATTTCTTTCATTTTCACTTTCAACATCAACATTTTTGTCATTGGTTTATCCAAGCAGCCCCTTCGGCCAACAATAGGCGCCTTTATCGTTTGCCGTCAGCCGCCTTTTGGCCTTTGCTCGCTACTTCTGCGATCGGAGCAATTAAAAGATGAACAGATGTGTTCGGAGAATTAACTATTTATTTTTTTTTTGTGAATTTGAAAAGAAGTCGGGGCGGGGTGTGAAGGAAATGGAAAATTTAAATAATTGTTCAAAAAGAGTGAATTTGAATGGACAAGGGATGGGGACATTGATTCGATGGTAAACGCTGTTAATTTTCGCACTTCCTCCGGCCAGTCATTTCGTTCCGTAATTTAATTTATTTTATTTCTTCTTATTGAAAGCAAAATTCGAATTATGGCCGAAACTGCCTGGGAAACGAAGGCAAATTGTGCCGTGCCCTGTGAATTGCCCAATGTTTGTTGGGAGCCCGTGCTTTATACCAGTCCCAACATTTGCCTTCCTCCTGGTGCCAATCCCCACACTTTTGAAAACTACATTTCATTGCATGCCATTTCTTTCCTTTGGCTTTTCCTTGCTGCCTTTATTGGCGGATTTTGTTTTGGCGTTGTTTTGACCGTTTCGTCTGGCATTTACAAATGCCTCACCCGTCGCCGTTGCAAAAATACCGTATATTTCCACCATATTTCGTTGACTGATTAATTCTTAGGCCGAAATTTCTCGTCCAACTAATCGTTCCACTCGTTGCACTCGTGGGTTCGATCCGTTGCCTGTGCCATTCACTTCTGCTGTTTAATGTAAAATCCCTTTTCCTAAAAATTTGCCCAATTTCATTCTCATTGATTGTTTCTTTAGCTGCCGCCGATCATTCAACAATCACTTTTCGGCCAATTTCTCAGCGGGCCTCTCTTTTTTCTTTTTGTTAAATTGATCCATACGCCCTTTAATTTCTTTAAAATTTTTGTCTGTCCATTTTCCTTTTTGCTTCAACTCCAATCGATCGGACAATTTTCATTTAAATGCTTTTTAACATTATTTAAACTTTATTTAATTAATTTATTTTATTAAATTTTTCCGTATATGTGCAGCTATTTACAATCAGTCTCGCCAAGTCTCGTCCCCTAAGGCGGGACCTCCATGAATATAGATGGGGACAAGGGGGTGCCCAAATGGTCTGAGTGTCAATGTCTTACTCTTCCAATGACTAACAGCACAGTCTTTATTCTGGTGTCCAATGTTCAGGATACAATGGGCAACCCCCAACCCGATTCGGTCTCGGGGACAGAGACTGATGGGCGGGAGCCCCGGGCAAGACTGAGAGAGAGAAGAGGCGGATGAACACTTATAAAGAGTCTCGATTAGTGAAAAGAAGGACCGCCCCCCGGGCTGACATTGACGGGGGAACAATGATCAGAGGATAAGAGAGAGAAAGAGAGAATTAAGAAATTAAGTATATCACTACCAAAGTTACATCGCTTCAAACCCAATTTGGACGACAAATTTAAAAATTCGTAAATATTGTAAATATCCTAGGTGCAACTTTAAAAAATAAAAAACCTCTTTAGCCTTGAATAGAAAACTGTGGCTTTGAATCATGAAGGACTTTAAAAAACAGACAGTTGTCCGTGCTACCAAAGTTACATCGCTTCAAACCAATTTGGACGACAAATTTAAAAATTCGTAAATATCGTGAATATCCTAGGTGCAACTTTAAAAAATAAAAAACTCTTTAGCCTTGAATAGAAAACCCGTGGCTTTGAACTAGAATATTAAAAAGTAAATAGAACACATTCATTGCAACAAAAATGAAAGAAAGAATAGAATAAAATTATTCAATTAAAGAAGGCATCATTTAATATGAAAAAAACAAATTTAACCACCTGTATTAAAAAAATAGCCAAAAAACCAAGGTCAGAGAACGAAAATCTACGAGAATAACAATTTTAATACAAATTTGAAAAATTAGAATAAAAGAAAAAATTAATTTATAAATACAAAGCAATAATAAATGCATGCATTAATAATCGTGTGAAAATAACTATTTTCTAAAAGTTTTTTTTTGTAAACAATTACAAATCGAATAAAAAAGAAAAAAAGAGCAATCAATTAAAAATTTAAAAATGCATAATTTTTTTTATAAGTATCTAATAATGACAATTGAAAATTGATTTGTTTTGTTAGCTACAAATCTCACGTGTACAGACGAGGTCCCATTCCGGGCGGAAACCATATATCGCTCTAGCCAAATCCAAGACTTTTCCTATTGTGTCGCTACAAATGCCACAAAAGATAACTAAGAAAAATTATAAAAGAAGAAAAATATAAAATAATATAAAGAAATCTTAATGATCGAAATATCAGTGTTTATAAAATAAACATTTAGATGCTTTGCTTAACGCTTTATAACAAACCAAAAATTAAGAACTTTTTAAATTTTTATTCAAGCGATCGACGAAAAAAAATTGAGTTAAATCTTTTTAATATATCTCCAATTTTTATTGTAAATTTTTTATAAAAAGAATTATAATTGATTTTTTAAATAATAAACTTATTAATTAGAATAAAATGAATAAACAAATGTGATGAAAAAATATAATTTTAATTAAACAAAATGACCACAAATGAAAGACTTTATTTGCGCTAAATTTTCTACCTAAAACACTTATACAACATGCAAATATAATCAGTAAATATAAGGCATAAAAAGTCATCCATTGCTTCTTTAAATAAATTATAATAAACCTTTCTTACGTCGTCAGACTTAAGTTGACAATTTTTTTGAAATTATGAATAAAAAGCTATTGCGTATTTATCAAATATTAAAATTTTCCTTAAGAAATGAAGATTGCTGCGGACAAATACTAGGGAAAAAATGAATTAAACATAAACGTATGTTCGTAAGTGTTGTTGACCTTGGCCGAAGACAAATAATGAAAAACTTATATACATAAATTTCGAATATTCCCAAATATATGAATATTTTGAATTTATAAAATTATTACCATTTATCTAAATATTAATAATTTTGTTATTAGAACAAAAATTTTAATAGAGATTATCGAAAATAAAATAATTATAAAAATATTGAATTTAACGGTTGTAGAGTAGTATCAAATAGTAATATTTTTAATTCAAAAATAATAAAGCTATTACTTTGCATTCCTGTACAAGTATAAATCGCGCAATTAACGTTTAATCATAATTTAAAATCAAAAAACTCATAATGTGTTTTTGTTTCTATATCTAAATTAAAGGAGAGAATTCCCATTAAAGTAACAAAAAAAACAACAAAAGAATTTATGAAATGAAATACTATTAATAAATAATATTAATTTTAATTTTATTAGAATCACTTCAAAATTTTTAAAACATATATATTTAAAGGACCGGTTTAAATGGGTGCAATACGGGATTGAAATCCCGAGACCTGAAATTCATGATTAGAGAAAACTAACATCAGAAAGATGAAAATAATGCATAATAGAAAAGAAATACACCTTTTAAAAACAAAATGAATTAACGATATTTTTTTATAAATAAATATTTTTTGAAAAGCTAAATATATTATAATAAATTTTAATTAAATTTATATAAAATTTAAATAACAATCAATTTTCTTTTATTTAACATTAATTTAAAAATTGAATAATATAAACAATGTTAAAATTCAAAAAATACTTAAAATATGGCATTTTAATCACTTAAAGGAAACAACAAAAAAAAAAACTGGTAAATATACCAATAAAGAAAGATTATAGAAAAAGACAACAATTTAATAAATCCAAAATATATAGCTAACAAGCTTTTTACTCAAATTGTTCATTTTATGCGAGAGAATATAAATATTTTAATAAAATAATAAAACGAACCTTTAATTTTATACATAATTGTAAACAAATGGAGCTAAATAATCAAATGACTTAATTACCTCACCAAAGTAACGAATAAAAAGGGATATTACCATAGTAAGAGATGCATGAATTAATCTAATATTAGAATTTTCGTTATAAAATCCGCCAACATGGGCATTTCATAATCCGCCAATTTTTGCTAATTTTTCGACAAAATTGGCATAACTTAGCTTAAAGGCTTTCAAGTTGCCAATTTTTTTCATTTAGCAGGCTATAGAGAAAAATCTGGGCTATCGTTACATTAAGCAAAGTTATGCCATATTTTGTCGAAACATTTGCAAAATTGGCGGATTCAATAAAAAGTATTTATTTATTTTCTGAACTAAAAAAGTTTTCGTTGCCCTGAGAATTCTTTATGATACGAACAGTAAATCTTCATGTGAAAATGTTTTCAATGATAAATTAATTTATTTAACAAAATTATAAAATAAAATATAACTATTTTAGAAAATTCTCTCATTAATACCTGACAATAATAAATAATAAATTATAAATTTGTCTATTTCAATAATATAAAAATAAATAACATTATAATTTTTAGTTGAGTAAATAATTTTCATTTTTAGTTTCAAAAACTTATGGTTTAAAAATCGTTTGAATGAATTTTAGTAATTTTTTGTCCTTTATCAATTTTATCACTAAAAATTTACACAGATAGAATAGCAGAAAAATTACTAGAAAAAGCAAATTAAAATGCTGGCCGACATCTGTCGTGAAACGGGCATTATTACCATATTTGTTTAAATATTTTAGCACTATATATAATTATAATTTGATAAAATATAAAATAATTTAAAAATTAAAACAAATAAATAAAAAACCCAAAAAATCTAACAAATAATTTATTATGCAAAATACTTGATAAGGGCTCAATAAAAATATATTAAGAAAAAATAATTATAGAAAACTTAGAATAAATAATAAAAAAATAAACAGTGATAAAAGTATGCAATGCAAAGATAATTTTTAATTAAAATTTACAAGTTTTGATTGTTTATTAGTTTGGAAGAATGCAAAAAAAACGTTCTGGCTTTTCAGCAGAATTGGTGAAGGAGTTCATTAAAGATATAGAGAAAAAATACTATAATAACCCAATCATATATATACAAAAAATTGCTTAATTTAGGCCGTTGTCTCCGCCAGATCAAAGCGACTAGAAAATGTTCTCTTTTCCCGGGCCCAGTGATTAGCAGCAGAAGAAGAATTGATCATTGAGAAATGACCGATTATTTTTGCGTTTTTTAATTTGTGTTGGTTGATGATATTTGTTTGCTTTTTGAACTGACCATTTTGGCGTTGACTAGTAATTTTCGGGCTTAATGCGAATGCCTAATTGCTACCATTCGAAAGCTTAAACTGTTCAGAAGCTTTTTCTAAGGTATTGCTTATCGACTAGATAAGTACCAAAAAAAGTTATATATGAAAATTGCGAAAAGAACAAAAAAATTTTTTTAATAACTTTTTCACAATCCAAACAATCTTTTTGCTTTTTTAAGCTAATAGAGCATGTAAATACCTTTCAAATAAAGTTTCCGCAATACAAAATTATTGGGGCGACGGCGACGTCGACGGATCAGAAACAGCAGCAGAAGAAAGACGAAATTTTGGACCATTTGAACCGACTCTTCTTCCGTCTTTATGAAAATTGCATTGGGTGAGCGGAAAGAAGGCATTACTTTTGTAACGGACAGACAGTACAGTACAATATCCTCTGTACAGTACTTTCCCAGAGTCTTGGCAAAGCCAGGGATTCCTGTTAAAGCAATACTTCATTCCTCAGTTTTTCCGTCCTGCCGGTCCATCTCAGCATGTCCTGTCTGGCCCGGGTTTTTCAAAAATTCCGTTTTCTACTTTCATAAAAAGTGTTCTCTTTTCCCGGGCTCAGTGATCAGAATAAAAAGTATTTGAGAATAAACGATCATTTTTGAGTTATGATGAATTGTTTTAGTTGATGATATGTAGCTGGGTCGTTACTTAAAAACCATCATAATGGGCGTTACTTAAAAAACCATCATTATAAAAATTTTTGTCGAAAAATTATTTATAACTTTGCTCGAAAGCAACCAAATTTTTAATTCTTGATATCATTTGATAGCCCTAAGTGTTCTCTATCAGTCTGCAAAATTTCAAAAAATTTCGTTAAGTTTCAAAAAAGTTATAGCTCGAGAAACTCAAAAAACCTTGATTTCGAACATTTTTGGCCATAACTTTTTTTTAAACTTAATAAAATTTTTTGAAATTTTACAGGCTCATAAAGAATATTTAGATCTATCGAATGATAGCAAGGATTAAAATTTTGTCTTTTTAGAGCAAAGTTATAAGCAAAAATTTTCATTATGATGGTTTTTTAAGTAACGCCCATTATGATGGTTTTTAAGTAATGACATAGCACCGTATTAACTTTCGAGTAAAAGCCACAAGTGCAACAAAATAGGTATGTATGTACAGCAAATCGATACCGTTCGTTTTCTAACTTACAATTCCGTAAGAGATTTTCCAATTAACTCCTGGGTCCTCCGGCAGAGCTGCCCGACCCCTGACGGGCTCCTATTGAACGGATCAAGAACCGGACCCGGCCTGGGAGATAGCCCTTGAAAAACTGAACAAAAACTTGTTCTTAACAGGGCCGGTCCGGGTCCCGGATCAGGCACTTTTGGTGCCCGAAAGTGGTGCGATAGGCTTCCGGAAAATGACCAATCAATCACTGAGTTTTTTGTGGATCGCCCACACTGAGCTTTTTTGTGGAACGACTCACCACGGTTCATTAACAGTCAATCTGAGCGGCTCTTCTCATCAGACAATTGCTAACTTTTATTTTTTGATTTTTAAAGTTAATATTTAAATAATATCTATAAATAATTTATTTAAACGAATATATCAATTTTAAGATATAAATTTAGATTCACTACAATCTTTGTAGTTTCTCCAGTTATATATGTATTAAGTCTGAATCTTTGTTTATATTAAAGTTTTAGGTTTTTAAATAACATAATGGGATTCTATTTGAAATTGATATTATAATGTTATTTTTCAAGGTTTATTTAAATATCAGTAATATCGGGAAAACTGTTATCATTTTAATAAAAAAAATTAGATTTTAAATTCTGTTTAGCATATATTTATATCTTTGTGAAATTTTTTTTTTTAAATTTAATCATCACAAAAAATTGAGAAGGCATAAAAGAAAATAATTAAATAATATTTGGATAATTCAATAAAATTTGTTTAATAAGACATAATCTCATTTATTTGTAATAAATCTCACTTTACTCGATCGAATAATTTATTTTTTTTAAATTACATTTGGTAATTTTGTTTTGAAAATTTATGAACATTCAATTTTGTTGCTTAAAAATTTTAAATTTGTTAATTTTTTTGCTTTTGGGGACTTTCTTTATGAATATCCTTTGCCTATTTAAATCTTGTTTTTTTAAAATTTATTTATTTATTTTTCTTTTATTTCTTTTATTGACATTTTTTGTATTATTTAAAAAAAATTCCCTTCATTTCAAACCAGAATATTTTTTGGTTCTCAAATAAATAATAATAAAAATGTTTTATTTTTTAAATTTTGCATATGTTATATTTAAAGTCAAATATTTTTTTATACAATTATTGTATTAAAATTTTATCTATCCCAGATGATGACCGCATATAAAATATTATAAATACTTAGATTCAATGAAAAGTGTATTTATTTGAAATTAAAATTCTGTTTATTTTAAATACTGACTGTTTGATAAATTGCTTATACGGATTTTAATTCTTAAAAAAATTCTCACAAGATGGTTGCCCATTTTTCTAACATCTCAGTACGTGTCGCATAATTCAGCGCCATTATTTAAGCCAAAGGCACATTTCCAGCTTTGTTCACTTTCTTTTAAATGAACAATCGATCATTGAGTTATTTGTGGATCGCCCACACTGAGTTTTTTTTTGGATCGCCCACACTGAGTTTTTTTGTGGATCGCCCACACTGAGTTTTTTTGTGGATCGCCCACACTGAGTTTTTTTGTGGATCGCCCACACTGAGTTTTTTGTGGATCGCCCACACTGAGTTTTTTTGTGGATCGCCCACACTGAGTTTTTTTGTGGATCGCCCACACTGAGTTTTTTTGTGGATCGCCCACACTGAGTTTTTTTTGTGGATCGCCCACACTGAGTTTTTTTGTGGATCGCCCACACTGAGTTTTTTGTGAATCGGCTCGGCACGGGCATTTTCAGCCCCATAAATTTATTAAGTTAAAGTATAAAAGAATAATACTCAAATGAATGAATGTAGTGATGTGTAATTATGAAATCAACATAATATTTTATAGAGAAAACGCTAAAGTTATATCTCGGATAAAGAAGAACTCATTTTTCAAAATGAAAAAATAAATTAATAGCTTCAATGCCAAACGAAAATAGAATTAATATTCATAATGCAAAAAGCTTAACAATTGCATGTAAAAATGGAAAACATTGCTTGCAAAATTATACATGTGAAAATGTTTTTAACACTATCAAAAAAAAATTTAAAAAGTAAATTAGAATAATCATTTTGCATTTAAATTTAGATTTAGATTTCTATTTCTAAACAATTGAAAATTTAAAAGAAAATAAAAAAATTTAGTAAATTTAAATACCAATAACATTTATTAAAAAAATAAACATAAAATAATAATTTTTTGTTTTCTTTAATGCCTCTGTAAAATTACCTAAAATGAAAATTTATTACCCTACTAAAAAAAATAAATGGTAAATAATTTAAAGAAAACAAAATATGTTTTTTATGAATATGGCAATATTTAGATAAATATACTGTTTTGTTATTATTAAATTCTAAAAGTTAATGGGAAATTATGAAAAAAAGTTGCTTCAAAATGAAGGAATGCGTCAGAATTCCTGGACATGAAAGAATCTAAATTAGTCAACTATAAAGTAAATACGGCATAATCTAGTGCCAAATTAAAAAATACAAATGATTAAATTAAAAATAAAATTTTTTTAAATAAAACAAAGATCAAAATATTAATAAATTTTATGAAGGCATTATTTTTCAAAAATGCATATTCTTATTACAAAGGATAACGGCTGCAAATAAAAAACTTATAACAAAGAGTGTTTATGTTTATTGATCAAAACAATTTCTGAAACTCAAAAAATTTTTCAATTTTTCTCCTATTGTCACATTAAAGATTGAAACTGGAACAATTTTCCAAAGACAAAAACACCTAAGTGTGAATAAAAAATTATATTATCTTTAAAATATGTAAATGAATTGAACATATGAATAAATAAAACTCAATTTTTCGTTGTACTGATTTAAATGAAAAATTAATAAGTTATCAATTAAAATACATTGGATTTTATCACCATATATGTAGGAAATCCCATAATTACAAGGTTTTAAAATGAAATCATTTTAAAATTAAAAAATATTTAAAATGTTTAAAAAGAAATTTCTTGCGCCTTACAAAAGAAATAATAAATTTTAAAATAAAACAAAGATAGAATCCGTTATTTTATTAAATATTAACAAAAATTAACAAAATATATTATATGATATTTCAAAATAAAGAAAAAATTAACACATCTCAATTCATCACTTGACTCATATTGAGTAAAATTATTATTTTATGGTATCCTTAAAATCACTAGTGCTTTTTTAAGAAATTCAAAAATTTTACTATAATAAAATATGAGTTTTTTAAAAAATATGGAGTCAAAATTTTTCTTAATTTTTTGAAAATTAATATTCTGATAGAGAAATAATTAGATTTAGACAAGCTATTTTTATATAATTTTTTTCATTTTACTTTAAAAGACTAATTTTATGGTCACTATAAAAATATTTTTTTTAATACAATTGTAAATTCAAAAGAAAATAAAAAGAATTTAGTAAAATTGAAATGCCAATAACTTTTATTTAAAAATAAACATAAAACAATAATTTTTCATTTATTAATGCCTCTATAAAAATAGCAAAAATTACGACCAAAAAAATATGTATAATGTGCATATCCTTGGTGCAACCTTAAGAAATAAAAAAAAACTCTTTATCCTTGACTAGAAAACCGTGGCTTTGAATCATGAAGGACTTTAAAAAACAGACAGTTGTCCGTGCTACCAAAGTTACATCGCTTCAAACCCAATTTGGACGACAAATTTAAAAATTCGTAAATATCGTGAATATCCTAGGTGCAACTTTAAAAAATAAAAAACTCTTTAGCCTTGAATAGAAAACTGTGGCTTTGAATCATGAAGGACTTTAAAAAACAGACAGTTGTCCGTGCTACCAAAGTTACATCGCTTCAAACCCAATTTGGACGACAAATTTAAAAATTCGTAAATATCGTGAATATCCTAGGTGCAACTTTAAAAAATAAAAAACTCTTTAGCCTTGAATAGAAAACCGTGGCTTTGAACTAGAATATTAAAAAGTAAATAGAACACATTCATTGCAACAAAAATGAAAGAAAGAATAGAATAAAATTATTCAATTAAAGAAGGCATCATTTAATATGAAAAAAACAAATTTAACCACCTGTATTAAAAAAATAGCCAAAAAACCAAGGTCAGAGAACGAAAATCTACGAGAATAACAATTTTAATACAAACGTACGAATATTAAAAGATAAATAACAAAAAAATATGTCAATAATAATAAATAACAAATATTCATTGCTTTATGATTGCTTAAATATTACCATAAATGTGATTTTGATACAATGATAACAGGTGGAAATTATCAATTTCTAATAAACTTGATTTATTTTTTTATGGAACATTTTCAAATTCAAAAGAAATTTATGAAAAATTGGAGTAAATTCATAACAATTTGGCCTTTTTAACATAAAGAACGAAATAACAAAACATATACATTTTGTATAATCTATCAGTCTACACAGATTAATAATATGATTGCCTCTATTATTTTAGATGAACCTTGAGGTTTTTATAAAAAAAGTAATATTTTATGGATGTATTTTTTAACATGTAAAGAATAAAATTTTTCACAATTTTTTTTTATTATATTACTAATATTAACCGGAATTTTTATAGTATTACCAAAATTTTTAAATTTTTTTAAATTTTTCAAAATTTTCAAGATTTCTTGAAATGATGCGAGTGGCAGTTTTAAGAAACGTGCTTGGTTTTTAGTTTCACGGCTACGGGAAAACTAAATTTTAGAAAATTAAAATCAGTTATGAGCAACAAAGAGCAAAATTAAAAAATTTTAAAATTTTTCAATTTTGATTTCTCCACTTAAATAAAATTAAATTTATGACTAAGAATTATGAGAGGCCTACGCATACTGCGGCACGGGCACGACACATATTACCAAAAAATTTTAATTTCTTTTACCGCATATTCTACTGCGAAGCCTCCCGGTCCCCAATGCTCACGGGTGCCAATGTTCTGTTAGCTAAAATTTTATGACAAGGGGCAGGTGCTTGCACCTGCCTTCGAGGTGCGCGAACGAGGAGCGGAGCGAAGCGAAGCGACGAGCGAGTGTACCGAGTCAATACGAGCCTGATCAATTTTAAGCATAATAAATATCGATATTGGTTTTTTTTATTAAATTTTTTAACTAATTATATTTGAATATGATAAATTAATTTTATAATTTGTTTGTAGTATTTTTCTTCTTTCTGTATAAGCATTTTACTACGCTAATGGAAAATGTCAACGGAATTTATTAATTATATGCATTATAAATTTTACATTGTTTGGTTTTAATAGGCTTTTTTTTTGTTTTTTATAATAATTAAAGTCGAACACAAATGTATTTTTTTGTTTTGTGCCAAACATATTTGTAATAAATAAAATAAATAAATTTTTTGGGTTTATACATTTTTTTGAATTTTTGTTTGAATTTATTGTAATTATGTTTTAATTATTTGTAGTATCATTTTTGGTTTTAATTTTTTAAATAAATGTATTAAAAATTTTATATTTTACACATATCCTTCTTATTTATTTTTGCATTTGTTAGATATATGAAAAGACTAATATTATATAAATAAAATAGTTCATGTCTTCGTTAGGTTACTTTTCGGGAAGACGTATGAATTTTAAGTTGTTTCTTCATTTTTGACTACTCAATTTAAATATTTCATTAAATTTCACATATATGTATTAGTAATTTATAGTTCACTTGGTAATTTGTTTTATGTTTTTGGACTTGCTTCGTTTCACATTTCGTTTTTCGGTCAAATTTTCATTTTTGAAAATCCAAACATTTTTTATTAAAAAATATTTATTTAATCATTTCTTTCTTCAAATCTGACTAAAAATTTAACTTTTTGATTTTTTTCTTATTTTTTAACTTATTTTTTTTGCGAAAATCGGCGAAAAATTTTGTAATCACCCCATAATTCGGGATTTCAAAAAACGAAAAATACATGCCTAAAAATTGACTGAAAAAAGAAAAATACACACCTAAAAATCAAAATTTTTAACTTCAGCCCCCCGCTAAAGCCAGGTTTTGGCTTCGATCTTGATCTGTTCAGTTAAAGAATG
Source organism: Heterodera glycines (assembly GCA_004148225.2). NCBI lineage: Eukaryota > Metazoa > Nematoda > Chromadorea > Rhabditida > Heteroderidae > Heterodera > Heterodera glycines. The sequence goes on along the minus strand of CP049708.1, from coordinate 13,359,290 downwards.
ATTCAGGTTAAAAAACACCCGTAATTTTATTATTCCGGTAAATGCCGGTAATTAATGTATTTCTTATTAATTTTATAGAATTTTTCATTGAATCTATTCATGGGCATCACTTTTCTTTTGTACTTTCAGGTGTTTTTAGCGTGGACGCGCATTTTTTAAAATAAATATTTCAAAATTTATTTTGCAATTTTTTTTAGAAATTATTAGTATGATAATGGTTCTAGCAATTAAAATAAATCACAAATAAACTTTTATTTCGCTTTGAATTTTTTCTATATTTTTAAATTTTTTATCTTGTAGACTCGGCTAATATTCTTCTTGGTATGCATAAACATTTAATTATATTATTTTTGCTTTTTTTGCCATTTTATTTTTAATTTTATAAAATGAATAATTGTTTATTTAATTTAAATTTTTAAATTTTGCTATTTTAATAACCTAATAATGAGCTACATATTTATAAAATATATTTTAAGGGTAGAAGTTATAATCATTTTTTCTGATAGTTTATTTTTTCACTTCTATTATAAAAAAATTTTGACAGATTCCTTTTTCTTTAAATTTTTTATCTCCGTATCTTGTTAATTTATTATGTTTCTGCGATTTATTCTTCTCTTATTTAAATTAATTTTTTGAAATTAATTGTCCAGACCCAAAAAATCAGACTTTTGTCTGCTTCCCATGTTGAATGCGTTCAGATTTCATTCCCAATCAATATGAGTTTGAATTATTTCATAAACAAAGACCGAATATTTAAAATGTTTATACCTTATGAATTCCTTTTAAAATGTTTAATTTATTTAATTTTTGTTTTAATTTGTTTATTTCATTTTTGAATATTTATACTTATTTCTTCTTTTAATTTTTGATTTGCAATAAAACAAATTCACCTATATGGGCTTTAATTTAATTTCATCATATTACGAACCTGAATTAAAATTATTTTCTCTGATTTAAATTTCATTATGGTATTCCTATGTAAATTTATTATTTTTCGATTATTTACTTCCTCTTGTGTCGGACTATCTTTATCCACTTTTATTTCACGCTCATTACGAGTATTATTTTATGGTTTAATTCAAAAATTTTTACATAAAATTGTTTAATATTTGGCCTTCATTTTGTATTTTATAATTTTTAACTAGTAATATGGTTGACAAATTCTTCATTTCCATGCGCATTTTTAATAATTTTTACATATCAGCTTTTTATTTAATTGTTTTTTTAATATATTATACAATTATTACATTTTAAATGTTTTTGGCATTTTATCTTTTCAATTGAAGATGTTTTATCAAAAAAATTGTTAAATATAATTATAAAATTCATTTAAGTAATATTTCTTGCCTTTCGTGACTCGGAAATTTGAATCGATAACAATGTTCTTATAAATTTATCATTAATTAGACAATCTAAAAGCTTTTTGCTGACAAAAATAGCTTATTAAAAATATCAGTTGACCTGATTTGGTATTTTTTAAAATAAATTAAATTGATTTTTGAACAGATTTAAAAAGAATACCATTTTGCATATTAAAGAATTTGAAATTTGAACAATTATTTTTTGATACCAACCAAACATATGGCCATTATTACATGTATTTTTTATGATGAAATGATGTTTTTTGGGCTTATACCCATTTAATTACTAATGTTCCAATGTTCATTTTTTAAAAATTTTGTGTAATTGTTTAAATCTTAATTTGATTGGATGCTTTTATTTTATCGTAAAAGTCGCCCCAAAGCTGACACTTAATCTACTTTGGTATACTTTTTAATTGATGAATTTTTCTGAAATCTCTAATCAAATATTTTATTCGGTGAATTCTCTTTACTGTTTTTCAATTTTTGTTATATTAAGCTTTCCAATATTGTATTCTGCGTCAATTAGAATAAGATTTCTTGCATAAGTCACAGATTTCTGGATCTCTGTTGCGTTCGGAATTGTTATTTTAAATGCATATTGAGTCTATTAAACTTTTTAAGATATTTTAATATATTTTCTTATAATCCATAAAATCAAAATCATAATTTTTATTTCTTTAATTTTTTTAAGAAATAATTAAAAGTTTAAATTTAGTTATTTGTGTTGCGTAAGTATTTTTAAACATGAAAAAGATAATGCAATTTTAATTAACATCAGAAATTTTCAATCTCAAATCTGCTTGATAATAATTGCAACAATGTTGAATTAATTTTCTTTGTCGTTCACCCAAAACATTGTTTTTTCTTTTTCTTCAATTTTTAATATGTTTTCAAGTTATATTTATTTTCTCACAACATTTTGTTAAAATCAACACTTTAAATTTTGCCTCAAAATATCGGATACCTATAATTGTTAAATTTTGTGAGATAAATTTTATTGCTTGCTTATTTAAAATAATTTGCCTTCTTGACGATTTCTACACTAAACATTCGAATTTCTATCGGCTTTTATCTTTAAACTTAAAATTTATTTTAATATTGATTATTATGTTGATATATTTATGAGCAAATATTATTATTAAGGCTTCCAATTATATGGAAATCCATATTTTTTTCCTGGACTGTGGGAGGTCTGAAACGCACGAAAAACATGTTTTTAGATTGATTTGAAGTTTCTAGGATGGATATTTTCCATAATTTTCCATATTTCGCGATTAATGTCCATTTTTCCATATTTTGGCAATAGGTCCATATTTTATGTCCATATTTTGGCATTTTTCAAAAAAAACCTCTGTTAAAACGGCCCCCACCAGCTAAATTGGTCTTTTAGGCATCTAAAGAGTGAAAAAATTTTCAAAAAGACTTTATAAAATTTAAATTTTCTTAAAAATTGGTTAATTTATATTAAAAATAAACAAAAAAGCGAAAATTTCGATTTTCAGGTTGATTTTTCGCTAAAATGAGTAAATTTTAAGCAAAATGATTTTTAAACCATATTTGACCATTTTTGAGTGTTTTACTTTACATTTAGCAAATTTAAAGAAATTTTGAGAAAGTATACCCTTAATTTTGAAAAATTTATGTCCATTTTTTTGACATTTTATGTCCATATTTTATGGCCATATTCGCGATTTTATATCCATATTTTTGGAAGTCCTAATTATTATGTATTAATTATTCTATTCTTGATTATTAATTATAAAATTTGATTTATAAAGGTTCCACAAAGCTAGTTTTTTGGTGCTTATTATAATTAATAATTAATTGTAAGATATTTTTTTCGTATTATAAATTTAAATAATAAATATTTTTGACATTTATTTAGAAATTATTTATTCTTTTAAAATCACAGGTGATATTAAATAAAAATTAAAACTTAATTAAACATTTTGTAATCTTTTACTTTTAATTTCTATTCATATAATTAATTTACTTGTTAAATGATTAAATTTGAAAGCGATTAAATTTTTCGTGTGAATAAATCAATATGCAATGATTTTATGCCAATAAAAGTGTTTTCATGGAGGTATTTCATTTCATTTTTCCATAGCAACATAAATATTTAAACAAATTAATATTTGTTGTAAATAAATCGTTAATATGTTTTTTAACATTTAATATTAATTTATCTGTTCATTATGAAAAAATGATTGGTGATTTACTGGTCTTCAAGTCATCGATTTACTTGGACTAAAGAAATTGGATTTATTTTAAAAAGTATTCGTTTTTAACTGGAAAAGCGCTTCAAAAGCGGGAAATTTCAAGTCAGTGCTATGCAACACCGAATAACTATTTCTGCAGAAGATTTGTTAAAATAAAAATTTATATTACTTATTTTTTATTTATAATTTTGATGAAGCAATAAATGTTTTTACATAGCTTATTCGTTTCTGCAATTAAAATTTTTCGCATTCAAACGACGTAATTAAAAATTGGATAGGTGTACTTTATTTTATGTAATTTTCACTAAGTTTATTTATTTTAAATAATAAATATTTTATTTAATATTAATTTTGTATCATTATATTTTGTTGCAAGCTGAAATTTTTTAAAATTAGTAAACACAATATAAATTTGATTTTTGTATTCAAGATATTTTTATTTTTTTATTTTTATAATAAATATTTATTAGTTTTTATCTTATATTTTTTTCATTTTTTAAATTTTTATATTATATTGAAATTAGACAGTGAAAATCAATTTCCTAATATTTTTCTTTCTTAATCAGTATTATCAATTCAAAACTAATAAAAAAAATTTTGTTTTTATATTACAAAGTCAATATTTTATTTTTAACTTCTAAGAATTAATTTCACTGGTCAAAATGTGATGTTGGTCTCTTAAGTGATTAAAATGGGGTCCGGACAATCCATCAGTGTTGACAAAAATTAATTTTCACATGATTTTAAATAAATGGGCGTTTTAAAAAATAAATTTGCTTATGGATTAGTTACTGACGTTTTGTTAGCGACTAAGAATAGCTAAAAATTTAAAATTGTTTATTTTTATCTGAAAAATAGAAGAAACTTACTAACTTTTCCAAATCTTTCATTCCATATTTTCAGAAATTTTTTTTATTATTTTTTAAAATTTTTTCCCGAAATTGTCCGCAAATTGCGGTGTTGGAACTGCTGCCATGAAAGTCATCGGTTGAATGCATTCCCCGAGCCGCGATACAAGCCGACCAGCTTCCAGGGCAAACCGCCGCGTGAGGAGAGGCCACATGCATAAGGCAGGGGCGCAATCAATGGCTGGACATAATTGCAATATGGTCGATAAGCGGGGGTGATCCTTTATTCACTTCATATAAATCATTTACCGTTTTTAACCTTTACTCATTCATAAATATCATTTACCGTTTTTTTAAGAAATTATATAAAAATAAACCGCGATTTACCAATTTGTCTGTATGAAATACATTTATATTACCACGTTTACATTTTCACAATTTAATGCTTATAACCAACAGTGTCAAAAAATAGCTTCTCGCAAACGATTTCAGGACAAAATCCAATTTTTCAGAAGCCAATGAATCGTTTCGCACGGGCGGCGCCGCAAACAACATCGTCTCCGGATACACCAGTTTCATCACCGGCTTAACTTTGGCGCGACTGGTTCACGGATGCGTCGCAGGTGTCATCGCCAGCGTCGCCGGTGCGTTTTTATAACAATATATTTCTTTTCGCTTACAATTGATATCATTAACTAATAATTTATTCGTTATAAAGGTTTAAATTTATTCTTTTATGTCAGTTTTAGAGTGTTTAATTATTTTGTATATTATATTAGCCACCAATCCAAATTATTTTCTCTCGCCTCGGAAAACAAAATTTCGTTCTGATAAATCTGCGGAACCATTATTGTTTTTTTGAACATCATTAGAATGATAATTAAATAAATATACTACAAATATTTAATTTGAACATTTATAGTCTTTAATTTTATTCCATTAAGACCAGTATAAAAATGGTTCTGAATAATTTTTTTGTCTTAAAATTATTTATTTTCTGAATTATTGATTTAGATTTAATTATACGACCCGCAGCGAAAAAAGGCATAATAAAAGTCAACGTAGAACCTCAAACCAAGTGGAAAAGTTTTTTATATAATTATATGAATTTAGTGAATCGTATAATTAAATTTAAATATTTTTATTCACACTGAGACTATTTTCGGTTCGTCTCAGCACGGTTGTGCTCTATGTTTTCTTTTTTTTCTTTACTGGTTCAATTCCCCTTATATGTTAACATTTTTTTGTTAATTTATGCTTTGCATTTGTTAAATCTTTTTAAATTTTTAATTTTTAGCATATTTAATTTTTTTAAATGTTTTTTGTAAACCCCGCTAATATTATTAACATTCTGCAAAATCACTTCAAAGAATTGAGATTTGGTCATGATGAGTTTGCTCAAATTGGTGGAAAGGAAGGGAGTGAATCGGATGATGAATTTGAAACGGACGAGGAAAGTCAATTTGAAAATGTTGTTTTTTGAGAAATTACCAATAATAATTAAATTTCATGAATTGTATATTGTACAATGTTCTGCCTGACGTTCAGGTTGTTCGTTGTGAATAATTTATATATCAAGGAAAATGAATTATTATTTAAAATATTTTAAATTTTAATTAACCAAATACATTTCAATTTGTTATGGTTTTTAAAAGATTTCATTTATTAAATTATTTGTAATCACCGATATATAGTTCATTTTTCTTATTTAAAATTATGAACTTAAGTATATTTATTAACGTTGGTATATTTACTTTTCTTTATATCATAATTTTAATTTATTACGATACACGATCTCTTTACAATACCTTTAAAAATTTAAACAGCTATTTTCTTGCATTAAAAGATTGCTTGAGGCTAACTTTTTAGGACGTTCTTGTAGATGAAATAATTTGTAATTCTGTTATTATTATTTTAATTAATCAGATATGTCGCGTTGTTTGACAGTTGTACGAATGCTTGTGAGTCGGATATGCTCGACGTTTGAATGATGTAGTTTATTTCATTATTAATTTTTTAAATATTTTTGGGCTATATTAGTTATTTTTTAGTTGGAATAAAGAACTGTTTAATTAAAATTAATTTATTTAATACTGCATTTATTTTAAATTATTTAAAGTAATTAAAAAAATTTATTTGCTTCTTCATAATAAATTACATTTCATTTTATTTTTGCGTTTTGCCTCGGTTTGTTCTGAACCATAAATTATTTTTAAATTTAAAATTTTTTACTATTTCCTCGTTGACGTTCCTTTTTTGAGGCCAAGTTTTCGTCCTCGTCAATTATTGCATAAATAATGCGTTGGCTAGAATACTATAAAGTATTTTAATAAAATTATTAAATACAAAAATTATGTTTTTTATTTCTCAGATATTTATTTATTGAATTATTTAAATTTTTTATAATTGTCTATTAAATATTTCATTTATTAAATAATTTGTAATCACCGGTATGCAAGTCATTACGATACTTAATCTTGTTAAGTATTTAAAAATAATAATTTAAAGACCTATTTTTCTTTTTTTATTCGTTGGATCTTTATTTTTTATCTAAATCAAAATCAAAATAATGTTATTTTACTCTAAATTTTTTTATGAATGCTGCAATTTCTTAGTATCAATTTAAAAATATATAATATTTTTTTATTGCAAAAATAATAGAAAATTATTGCATTTTGGATATTTTAATAATTAAGAATTTTAAAATACATTTTATTGTTTTACATTTTATTTTTCATACATGTATAAATTTAAAAATATTATATAGCAAAAAATATCTTGTACTTTCCCTCCATATGGCATTTAAATAATCTTGTTTATTATTCATAAATTAGCATAAATATTTAGTTTATTAAAAAATTTTATTTTTGCATTTATTTTTGCATTTATTTTTTCTATTTTTTATTTATATTTTTAAATATATGTTGTTGTTTAATGTCTTTTTCTTTCTTTTTTAATTTTGCTAAAAACGGTCTTACGTATTTTCTCTGTTCATATATAGGAATGAATTTGTTTTCAGTTAATTTCTGCATACAAATGAGATTATTTCAAATTTTTTATTTGTTAATTCTGACATTCTTGTACACGACAATTAATTGTTTGAAATTCTTTGCTTCTCTTATATTTAAATATTAATTATCTTCTTAACTCATATCAAAGTAAATGCAATTTCTCTCTTAAAAATTTTATCTTGTGTTCGTTCCTGAACCATTTGTCCACAGCAATCTTTAACTTTATTTAATTTTTCACGTTACTGTATTTCTTTTATTATGCCTAATTATAATGGTTCCCTATCATTTCGTCACTGATCGTTTCGGCACCGTTCAGTTCGTCACTGTTCATTTCGTCACTGAGACATAATTTTTAAAAATGTTGGCTAATTTCAATAAAATTATCTATGAAAGTATTAATTGGTTTGAAATTCGTAAAAATTATTCCTGAGTAACCACGGTGGTAGCCCTTAATGTTATATGCATATAATTTTCCAAATTGAAGGAAAATTTTGCATAATTCTTCGAATTGAACAAATTTAAGGTAAAAACTCTATAATTGGTAAATATGATATGAAAAAGCTGTTTATAATTAAAACAAAATTAAGAACATTAAAAAAACTCGAATAAAAAAACGAATAATTTTTGAGCTCAGAATGGGCGTTTTTACATGTGAATTTTTGAAAAATGCAATTGCACAAAATCAAAATATGCAAATGCTTATGGAAACACGGTAAAAAGATGCTTTTTCGTGCTTTTCAGGTCTAATATAGTTCATAAAAATATGCATGTTCATTTAATTACAGCCCTACTAAAAACAGTCATATAAAACGGTTTTATGAAATGTTTTCATTTTTATTAATATAAATTTTTTTAGGAGTTTTTTAAATTGTTTTAATGTTTTAATAAAAATTTGTATTTCTTGGTTATTACATAATTAAATAAATATTAGATTACATTATTATTTTTCTAATGTTTTACGTTACTGATATGTTAAGAGTTATTCAAAACAATTTTATAATTAATAAATAAATTATGGAATTTATTTCATTTATAATATAGTCAAGATACGAATATTTTTAGATATCTTTTTGTATTTATGAGCGAAGGAAGAGGTTTGATGTTACTGCGAATGAACTTATTTATTTTATTAATTTTCGTCCTTTTAATCTCCTTAAATATTCTTAATATCTTTTGGCATCCATCTAAGCAAAAGCAAATAAATTTACAAGGAAAAATCAAAGGAACCGAATTAATTTTGGAATCCGAAGGTTCTGAAACATTTAGCTGAGGATGAAGTGCTTAAGATAATGGGTTTCTTCCAGGAACCAAATCTTTGATAGCTCTTTCGAACCTATAAAAATCTCAGACGATTTCACGTGTCGTTGGGGTGTAGTATTGCCTGAAAACTCCAGAATTGTACGGGAAACTGCGAGATGGTTTGCTTTAGTGAATAATGAAGGTAATTAATTAAAAATTCCGTGAATTTTATAAAAGGCTCACATTGATCAAAAAGCCGTTTTTCAAAAAATAATGTTGTTAGAACCTCATAAATGTATTTATTGCATTATTGACATAATCTCGATCATGAAGTCCTTTTAATCTCCTTAAATATTCTTAATTCTTTTGGCATCCATCTAAGCAAAAGCAAATAAATTTACAAGGAAAAATCAAAGGAACCGAATTAATTTTGGAATCCGAAGGTTCTGAAACATTTAGCTGAGGATGAAGTGCTTAAGATAATGGGTTTCTTCCAGGAACCAAATCTTTGATAGCTCTTTCGAACCTATAAAAATCTCAGACGATTTCACGTGTCGTTGGGGTGTAGTATTGCCTGAAAACTCCAGAATTGTACAAGAAACTGCGAAATGGTTTGCTTTAGTGAATAATGAAGATAATTAATTAAAAATTCCGTGAATTTTATAAAAGGCTCACATTGATCAAAAAGCCGTTTTTCAAAAAATAATGTTGTTAGAACCTCATAAATCTATTTATTGCATTATTGACATAATCTCGATCATGAAGTCCTTTTAATCTCCTTAAATATTCTTAATTCTTTTGGCATCCATCTAAGCAAAAGCAAATAAATTTACAAGGAAAAATCAAAGGAACCGAATTAATTTTGGAATCCGAAGGTTCTGAAACATTTAGCTGAGGATGAAGTGCTTAAGATAATGGGTTTCTTCCAGGAACCAAATCTTTGATAGCTCTTTCGAGCCTATAAAAATCTCAGACGATTTCACATGTCCTTGGGGTGTAGTATTGCCTGAAAACTCCAGAATTGTACAAGAAACTGCGAAATGGTTTGCTTTAGTGAATAATGAAGGTAATTAATTAAAAATTCCGTGAATTTTATAAAAGGCTCACATTGATCAAAAAGCCGTTTTTCAAAAAATAATGTTGTTAGAACCTCATAAATCTATTTATTGCATTATTGACATAATCTCGATCATGAAGTCCTTTTAATCTCCTTAAATATTCTTAATATCTTTTGGCATCCATCTAAGCAAAAGCAAATAAATTTACAAGGAAAAATCAAAGGAACCGAATTAATTTTGGAATCCGAAGGTTCTGAAACATTTAGCTGAGGATGAAGTGCTTAAGATAATGGGTTTCTTCCAGGAACCAAATCTTTGATAGCTCTTTCGAACCTATAAAAATCTCAGACGATTTCACGTGTCGTTGGGTGTAGTATTGCCTGAAAACTCCAGAATTGTACGAAACTGCGAATGGTTTGCTTTAGTGAATAATGAAGGTAATTAATTAAAAATTCCGTGAATTTTATAAAAGGCTCACATTGATCAAAAAGCCGTTTTTCAAAAAATAATGTTGTTAGAACCTCATAAATGTATTTATTGCATTATTGACATAATCTCGATCATGAAGTCCTTTTAATCTCCTTAAATATTCTTAATATCTTTTGGCATCCATCTAAGCAAAAGCAAATAAATTTACAAGGAAAAATCAAAGGAACCGAATTAATTTTGGAATCCGAAGGTTCTGAAACATTTAGCTGAGGATGAAGTGCTTAAGATAATGGGTTTCTTCCAGGAACCAAATCTTTGATAGCTCTTTCGAACCTATAAAAATCTCAGACGATTTCACGTGTCGTTGGGGTGTAGTATTGCCTGAAAACTCCAGAATTGTACGGGAAACTGCGAGATGGTTTGCTTTAGTGAATAATGAAGGTAATTAATTAAAAATTCCGTGAATTTTATAAAAGGCTCACATTGATCAAAAAGCCGTTTTTCAAAAAATAATGTTGTTAGAACCTCATAAATGTATTTATTGCATTATTGACATAATCTCGATCATGAAGTCCTTTTAATCTCCTTAAATATTCTTAATTTCTTTTGGCATCCATCTAAGCAAAAGCAAATAAATTTACAAGGAAAAATCAAAGGAACCGAATTAATTTTGGAATCCGAAGGTTCTGAAACATTTAGCTGAGGATGAAGTGCTTAAGATAATGGGTTTCTTCCAGGAACCAAATCTTTGATAGCTCTTTCGAACCTATAAAAATCTCAGACGATTTCACGTGTCGTTGGGGTGTAGTATTGCCTGAAAACTCCAGAATTGTACGAAACTGCGAATGGTTTGCTTTAGTGAATAATGAAGGTAATTAATTAAAAATTCCGTGAATTTTATAAAAGGCTCACATTGATCAAAAAGCCGTTTTTCAAAAAATAATGTTGTTAGAACCTCATAAATCTATTTATTGCATTATTGACATAATCTCGATCATGAAGTCCTTTTAATCTCCTTAAATATTCTTAATTCTTTTGGCATCCATCTAAGCAAAAGCAAATAAATTTACAAGGAAAAATCAAAGGAACCGAATTAATTTTGGAATCCGAAGGTTCTGAAACATTTAGCTGAGGATGAAGTGCTTAAGATAATGGGTTTCTTCCAGGAACCAAATCTTTGATAGCTCTTTCGAACCTATAAAAATCTCAGACGATTTCACGTGTCGTTGGGGTGTAGTATTGCCTGAAAACTCCAGAATTGTACGGGAAACTGCGAGATGGTTTGCTTTAGTGAATAATGAAGGTAATTAATTAAAAATTCCGTGAATTTTATAAAAGGCTCACATTGATCAAAAAGCCGTTTTTCAAAAAATAATGTTGTTAGAACCTCATAAATGTATTTATTGCATTATTGACATAATCTCGATCATGAAGTCCTTTTAATCTCCTTAAATATTCTTAATATCTTTTGGCATCCATCTAAGCAAAAGCAAATAAATTTACAAGGAAAAATCAAAGGAACCGAATTAATTTTGGAATCTGAAGGTTCTGAAACATTTAGCTGAGGATGAAGGTGCTTAAGATAATGGGTTTCTTCCAGGAACTTTGATAGCTCTTTCGAACCTATAAAAATCTCAGACGATTTCACGTGTCGTTGGGGTGTAGTATTGCCTGAAAACTCCAGAATTGTACGGGAAACTGCGAGATGGTTTGCTTTAGTGAATAATGAAGGTGAGATAGAGAAGAAGAAGCTTCCCCGAGAGGAAGATTAATGGATCAATTGAGGCAACAATTGATCCTATATGATCGAGCAAAGTGGGGAGCTGGAGAGGGCAGGGTCGGTAGTTCAGCTGCTAGAACACTGGTCCGGAAAGCCAGAGACGCCGGTTCAAAGCCGGCCCGCCCCATAGTTTTTCCCTCAAAGGCTTCCCCGCTCGTTCATATATTTCATGGCGACCCTTGGCGGCTTCCAGTTCACCAGCAGCAGCAGAGAAGCGAAAATGAAGAGAGAGGATAAAGCTGGCACTGGAAGTGATCGAATCTGCAACCTTCAGCCGAGCAGCAGCTGACGCAGAGAAGAAGAAGAATGGACGAGGACGTCCATAAGAGAGGCCCGGAATGAGATAGAGAAGAAGAAGCTTCCCCGAGAGGAAGATTAATGGATCAATTGAGGCAACAATTGATCCTATATGATCGAGCAAAGTGGGGAGCTGGAGAGGGCAGGGTCGGTAGTTCAGCTGGTAAGCCAGAGACGCCGGTTCAAAGCCGGCCCGCCCATAGTTTTTCCCTCAAAGGCTTCCCCGCTCGTTCATATATTTCAAAGGTAATTAATTAAAAATTCAGTGAATTTTATAAAAGGCTCACATTGATCAAAAAGCCGTTTTTCAAAAAATAATGTTGTTAGAACCTCAATAAATCTATTTATTGCATTATTGACATAATCTCGATCATGAAGTCCTTTTAATCTCCTTAAATATTCTTAATTTCTTTTGGCATCCATCTAAGCAAAAGCAAATAAATTTACAAGGAAAATCAAAGGAACCGAATTAATTTGGAATCCGAAGGTTTGAAACATTTAGCAGAGGATGAAGTGCTTAAGATAATGGGTTTCTTCCAGGAACCAAATCTTGATAGCTCTTTCGAGCCTATAAAAATCTCAGACGATTTCACATGTCCTTGGGGTGTAGTATTGCCTGAAAACTCCAAATTGTACAAGAAACTGCGAAATGGTTGCTTTAGTGAATAATGAAGGTAATTAATTAAAATTCCGTGAATTTTATAAAAGGCTCACATTGATCAAAAAGCCGTTTTTCAAAAAATAATGTTGTTAGAACCTCATAAATCTATTTATTGCATTATTGACATAATCTCGATCATGAAGTCCTTTTAATCTCCTTAAATATTCTTAATTTCTTTTGGGCATCCATCTAAGCAAAAGCAAATAAATTTACAAGGAAAAATCAAAGGAACCGAATTAATTTTGGAATCCGAAGGTTCTGAAACATTTAGCTGAGGATGAAGTGCTTAAGATAATGGGTTTCTCCAGGAACAAATCTTTGATAGCTCTTTCGAACCTATAAAAATCTCAGACGATTTCACATGTCATTGGGGCGTAGTATTGCCTGAAAACTCCAGAATTGTACAAGAAACTGCGAAATGGTTTGCTTTAGTGAATAATGAAGGTAATTAATTAAAAATTCCGTGAATTTTATAAAAGGCTCACATTGATCAAAAAGCCGTTTTTCAAAAAATAATGTTGCTAGAACCTCATAAACTATTTATTGCATTATTGACATAATCTCGATCATGAAGTCCTTTTAATCTCCTTAAATATTCTTAATTTCTTTTGGCATCCATCTAAGCAAAAGCAAATAAATTTACAAGGAAAATCAAAGGAACCGAATTAATTTGGAATCCGAAGGTTCTGAACATTTAGCAGAGGATGAAGTGCTTAAGATAATGGGTTTCTTCAGGAACCAAAATCTTTCATAGCTCTTTCGAACCTATAAAAATCTCAGACGATTTCACGTGTCGTTGGGGTGTAGTATTGCCTGAAAACTCCAGAATTGTACGGGAAACTGCGAGATGGTTTGCTTTAGTGAATAATGAAGGTAATTAATTAAAAATTCCGTGAATTTTATAAAAGGCTCACATTGATCAAAAAGCCGTTTTTCAAAAAATAATGTTGTTAGAACTCATAAATCTATTTTATTGCATTATTGACATAATCTCGATCATGAAGTCCTTTTAATCTCCTTAAATATTCTTAATTTCTTTTGGCATCCATCTAAGCAAAAAGCAAATAAATTTACAAGGAAAATCAAAGGACCGAATTAATTTTGGAATCCGAAGGTTCTGAAACATTTAGCAGAGGATGAGTGCTTAAGATAATGGGTTTCTTCCAGGAACCAAATCTTTGATAGCTCTTTCGAACCTATAAAAATCTCAGACGATTTCACGTGTCGTTGGGGTGTAGTATATTGCCTGAAAACTCCAGAATTGTACGGGAAACTGCGAGATGGTTTGCTTTAGTGAATAATGAAGGTAATTAATTAAAAATTCCGTGAATTTTATAAAAGGCTCACATTGATCAAAAAGCCGTTTTTCAAAAAATAATGTTGTTAGAACCTCATAAAT
>CP049708.1:13323488-13344378 GCA_004148225.2 Heterodera glycines | reverse complement strand
AAATTGACTTAGGACATTTTTGTAGAGCATTTTAAATGCTATCGAATGGTGTGCCATATGGCCGGAAATTTTCAAAATTTTTCGAGCTAGGCCCCCTAGAAATTTTCGGAAATTTTTTTTCGGACGAAAATGGGGGTGAAAAATATTTTTCTGGGGTAAAATAAGGTGCTGAGTACGAATATGATGTCTATTTTAAGTTTCATAATTTTTGGAATTTTTTAAAAATTCTTTATTTTTTGGCAATTTTTTGGCCCTCGGGATTTTGGCCTAATATTTGAAAATTCATAACAAATCGAAGGGTGGATCAATTTTCGTGCAATTATATTATAAAAATAGAGAAAAATCAGGAGAATTTTATGGGATTTATTTGGGATTTCTATCTTAAAAAGAAAACAAGTTATTCCAGAATTTCTGAAAATTTTCGATTTTTCAGAAAAAAATTCATAACCCCCTTCTGAAAAGAAATTTTTGAAAATTAAAATACTACAAAAATCCGCAATTTTTTGCTCTACCAAATAAATTTTATTTCATATTTTTATCACTTTTTTAAGAATTGTTATAAAAATAAAAGTGATTTTGAGATTCGGGACCAAAGGGGGGAGCACATGATTTTTGAGTTGAAAAATTTTTTCACCAAAAATCTTCAAAAAATATGTCTTTAGGGGTTATTTGGGCCGCTGATCACGAATACGTGATCAGATTTTACTTTTGACATCGTCAAGACCTCAGAATCCCTGTGTGATTGGGGATTCTGAGGCACCCTTATGAGGAGGGGGGGGCGGCAGTTCGGACCCGGACGGTGTACATTATTTTTCTATGCATTTTTGGGTTATTTTCACTGTTTATAATTAATTTGAAGATTTGTTTTAAATTATTTAAATTTATTTTTTTTTTAATTAAAGAAATTATTTTTTGTTTTATTATTATTAACAAAATTATTTTAATTAAATTAATTTTTCTTTTGAAAATAGATTTATTTTTAAGCAAAATTAGATTTAAAAATTTGGATGCATAATAATTCATTTCAAAATAAAGTAAAATATTATTATTCCGTTTATTAATTAAAAAATTAAACTTTTACATTTTTTATTATTTTGTTTTTTTTAAATTTTTAAATAAACCTAATTCTATAAAATTATATTTAAAATTATGAAATTATTTTTGTACATCTCATAACAAGTTAGACTTTTTGCTACCTCTTCTAATCACTGTTGTACCTTTCTAATCACTTTTGTACCTCTTTTAATCACTGTTGTACCTCTTTTAATCACTTTTGTACCTCTCCTAATCACTGTTGTACCTCTTTTAATTACTTTTATACCTCTTTTAATCACTGTTGTACCTCTCCTAATCACTGTTGTACCTCTTTTAATTACTTTTATACCTCTTTTAATCACTTTTGTACCTCTTTAATCACTGATATACCTCTTTGAATCACTTTTGTACCTCTTTTAATTATTTTTGTACCTCTTTTAATCACTTTTGTACCTCCTTAATCACTTTTGTTACGTTTTTTAATCACTGATGTACCTCTTTGAATCACTTTTGTACGTTTTTGAATCACTTTTGTACCTCTTCTAATCCTTTTGCACCTCTTCTAATCACTTTTGTACGTTTTTAATCATGATATACTCTTTGAATCACTTTGTACCTCTTTAATCATTTTTGTACCTCTTTTAATCACTTTTGTACCTCCTTTAATCACTTTTGTACGGTTTTTTAATCACTGATGTACCTCTTTGAATCACTTTTGTACGTTTTTGAATCACTTTTGTACCTCTTCTAAGCACTTTTGCACCTCTTCTAATCACTTTTTTACGTTTTTTAATCACTGATATACCTCTTTTGAATCACTTTTGTACCACTTTTAATCACAGTTATACCTCTTCTAATCAAATTTGTACCTCTTCTAATCAAATTTGTACCTCTTCTAATCAAATTTGTACCTCGTCTAATCATTTTGTACTCTTTTAATCATTTTTGTACCTCCTTTTAATCACAGTTGTACCTCTTCTAATCATTTTTGTACCTCTTTTAATCACTTTTGTACCTCCTTTAATCACTTTTGTACCTCCTTTAATCACAGTTTGTACCTCTTCTAATCACTTTTGCACCTCTTCTAATCACTTTTGTACGCACTTTCCGGTTTCCATTGCATTATGCGATGTGTCAACTCCAATTATTGGAGGAAACCAAGTGCATGTCGGCTGACGCAAAGACCCTAACAGACTAAAACGCGCCTAGGTAGCGAAGCTCACAAAGCGCGAAGCGCTTTTTCCCAGCCCAGATCCGACGGTTCACGCACCCGCTAGTTTTTGGCTTATTTTTGATTTTCACACGTTTTTGTTTTCTGATTTGTACTTTATATTTTTGTTCATATTTGAAATTTTTTTATTTTTACTACATAGTAGGTTTTTTTAGCAAATATTTGAGACCTTACCTTTTCCATACTATGCGCAATCCTAATAATCATACTTTGTAATAAAAAAAAACTACAAAATAACAAAAAAAAACATTTTTATGTATATATCTATATGTGTATATATTATATATATATATATTGTATTTGTGACTATGGATTAATAAACCGGTGAAAAACGAAATATTAGTAGAATAATTTTTTAGAGCTTAAAAGTCTATTAACACATTAGATGAGGGGTTTTATATTTTTATATTTTTTTATCAAATAATTAACTTTATATATCTAAGTACAGTATCTTCTACTAGTTAATTACAAGGATTGAAGGTAATAGGTTGAACTAAACGAAATATTTTGATATTTGAAAAAACTGCATACTTAGTTTATGATTTATCAGCAATTATAACACTATTCTTCTTAGATTAAATTGCAATTAATTTTTATTCTTTTTTTTTTTCGTTTTTTTTAGAAATATATATTTATATTAAAGATCCCAAAACATTCAAAATTAAAAAGAAAAGATTTGATTTTTTGTCTAAATCACATTTTTGAGAGCACAAAAAAGCCAAAAATAATTGATTTGGCGTCGTCTGTTCCAGCTTAAACTTTATTTCCGTAGATTTTTCAAAAAAATAAACCAAAATATATATATATACTTTATGATATGAAAGATCTTGAGTTTTGGAAGACAACCTGCCAAGCACGGTCAAGTATAAATAGCTGACAATTTTCGTTGACTATATTTCTCCAACTATCAATTCGTTTTATTTTTATTTTATTTCTTAAGAATTTTCACATGTCAAATATTTTGAACATAAAATACGTATTTTTATTTTATTTATGTGCTACATATTCATAGTATTAAATTTATTTTTTATTTCTTACCTTCTTCACATACTGAATACCTGTAATACCATCAGGATAGAACCCCGTTTATTAGAGTCCTCTCCAGAAAATTGAATTGAAATACTATAGCTTTTGCTCTTACGATGAAACAAATTGCCAAATTATGCTCATTTTTCGACAAAATTTTTTACAAAATACATTTATAAATCAGAGTTTCCATTGAAAATGTCTACTGTAAGTAATATGTTCTCTTCAGAGCGTGTGCGATTAAGGCGCTCTCTCGCCGGGTAGAGACGCATATGGTCACTCACTGACCATCGCTACAGCAGAGAAAATCACGGATGCAGGGAGATGGGTGTCGACTTTCCCTGTGAGCCGCAGCAAGGATACAGCAAAAAATGTGAGCACTGCAGCAACATCTTCTACAATAAAAAATGCTATGAGCGGCATCTTCGAAAGGACCTCTGCACCAAGTTCCAACGCTGCGACGACTGTGGGGTAATTTACAACATCAAAGTGCATAAAAGAGAGGGAAGGGAAGATCATCAATGTGGAGAGAAGTTTTGCCGACTCTGCAAGCAATTTCATATAAAAGAAGACGACGACGACGGGATGAACCCCTGTACGAAATGTTTCATCCAACCATTAAAAATGCCAAAAATCAAGCCGTACCGCATTATTGCATATGATTTTGAGGCAACACAAGACAAAAAAATGGAGAACAAATTTGAGCACGTGGTCAACTTTGCTGCGGCAACCGTTATTTGTACCGATTGCATCAACAACGGCTACTGGAACAACTCTCTTCTTGGGAAAAAGTGCAACATTTGTGGACCCCACCGGACCATCACCTTTTCGCCATTCGACTACACGAAAACAACAGTTGATCAAAAAATCATCACCCAAAATCCTTTGCACAAATTTGTCCAATGGTTGTTTTTCGAACGTAACAAAAAGTATCCGACGGTAGCATTTGCACACTTTGGTGGTCGATACGATATGACAATGATCATCAAGGAGGTCATAGAGCAAAGTGAAATTAATTTTGTAAGATTTATTTTATATATATTAATAAAGGTATTCACAATCCGGAGATCATCAAACAAGGAAACCGACTTTACGAACTGAAGATAAATGCAAATGATCATCGCCCACTCACAATTCTTCACGATAGCTACAACCTTATGCCTATCAAATTATCTGGCCTCATCAAATCCTTTGGACTCCAAATTGAGGACAAACAATTTTTTCCACATATGTTCAACAAGGCCACAAACTATGACAACGTCCTCACTCATCTGCCCCCTCGCGAAGACTACTGCCCAAACCAAATGAAAAAGGCAGACCTTCAAAAATTTAACGATTGGTACAGCAACAACTGTCACCAAACATTTGACCTGAAAGAAAAACTTCCCGAATATTGTTGCAACGACGTCCGAATTCTCACACACGCCCTTGTCGAACTACGCCGGGAATTCAAACATCTAACAAAGCGGGAGGGAAAGCATGGAGGGATCGATATCTTATGGCAAGCAATGACAATCGCCAAGGCTTGCATATTGAACTTCGCCTTAAATCATCTGAAGGCCAACTCACTTGCCATCGTACCGGAAAAAGGCTATACTCCTCAACAGAATCAAAGTGCACTGGCCATCAAATATCTCGACTGGTACTCCCGCATTAACAATGTTAATATTCAAACGGCTCACTCACGGTATGGTGAATATGTGTTCAAGCGCGAAGGGCAGGTATACCAAGTGGATGGATACATCAAAGGCACAAATGGGAAGCGGGACAAAATAATCGAGGTGAATGGCTGTCTGTGGCATGGGTGTGAGGAGTGTTTTGAACATATGGACGAGGAGACAAAAATGCCAAATGGGAAGACATTGCGTGAAATACGAAAAAGGGAGGAAAGGAAGCATAAAACTTTGAGGCGATATGTGGACTTGGAGGTGGTCTGGGAGCACGAAATAAACGAGAAGCTGAAAAAGAACAAAACAATGCGGGAGTTTTTCGACAACTGGAATGATAACTCACCCATTAAAATTCGTGACGCCTTTCATGGGGGGAGTGTTTGATGCACACGACAAAGCCGGGACAAAAAATCAGCTACAAGGACTTCACCAGCCTCTACCCGTGGACCAATTTCTCAACGGACTACCCACTTGGCCACCCAAAAATTATCAGCATCCCTCCAAATGAGCAAACTGTCAACTGGCGCGCCCCGTCCGACAACATCTACAAAGGTCTCCTTAAAGTCTTGCTTCTGCCACCTAACAACAACATCAACGTCACCATAATGCCCGTAAAATTTAATGAACGACTCCTCTTTCCACTTTGTGAAAAATGCTCCAAATACTACACCAAAAAATATCCTAATGGTCTCATGGACGACGACTACAGCTGCCCACATTTTAATCCAAATGACCGCGCGTTCGTTTCAACCTGCACACATTTGGAATTGAATGAAGCACTGGAAGCCGGCTATACCGTCAGCAAGCTTTTTCATGTTCTACAATACGACCATTGGAGTGACAACGTCTTCAAGTCATATGTCAGCGAAATGATGGTTTTGAAGATCCACGCCACCGGATTCCCGTCGTGGTGTGGCAGCGAAAGAGAAAAAGAGGATTATATTGAGGAATGCCGGCAGAGATTTGGGATCCAACTCGACAAAGAAAAGATGAAAGCTGAACCCGGAAAGCGATACATTGCCAAGCTTTGTCTCAACTCACTCTGGGGTCGCTTCTCTATGCGCAACCTTTTGCCCAAAACAATTATTACTAACGACCCCGAACAACTTCATCAACTCAACAACAATGAACGTCTGGAAATCTCAAATATTGAAGAAATGGATGAAGACAACGAAGTTTTCATGATTAACTACAAAGAAAAAGAAGAGTTCGTTGAGGAAAACAAGTACTCCAACGTCGTCATCTCCCTCTTCACAACATCAGCGGCCCGGCTCTACCTGTACGAAGCACTCAAAAAAGTCGCCGACACCCCCGACTGTGAAATCCTCTATTACGACACAGACAGCGTCATCTACGTGCACCCTGAGGACATCGATCCCCTACCAACTGGCAAGGGGCATCTTGGAGAACTGACTGATGAAAAGCCGGACCATGACATTTTGGAATTCATAAGTGCTGGCTGCAAGAACTACGGACTGATGCTCCGACGAAAGGACACTGGTGAGATCGAACACGACATAAAAATAAGAGGGTTCACCCTTGATGAACAGACGGTACAAAAACTTCATTATGATACTGTTAGGGACCAAGTTGTGCAATATGTATCCAGTAAACCCTCACCACCAATTGTTGTAAATTATCCCCATTTCATCCGCCCCAATTTAATCCAAGGCAAAGTGTATACCCATTCCCTCACAAAACTTTACCAACCTTCTTTTACTAAAGGTGTTGTAAATAGTTCTTATCATGTTCATGAATATGGATATCGTATTACATTGTAAGGGAACTAATTTACTTTTTTTTTCAAATTAACTTATAAATTTTAAATTGGTTCTCATCATTATAGAAAAATCCATTTGCTGTAAAACTTATATTACTGTACTATAAATAATATTTTTTCTTTTTTTTTACATTTAAAGTTGTTTAAAAAACTATTTAAAGAAATATTTATGAACCATATACATATCCACAAATATATATAAAACAAATAATATAGCAAAAATGAAACGCTCAACAAGGAATTCGTCAAAAAAAGAAACTAAAAGAAGTCAGCCATGCATCAAAAAAGTCGACCATTCTGTTACAACAAGCAAAAAGTTTCAATTAATGAGGTCTAAATCAAAATTTATTATTGAAGATATTGAACATTGTCGAAATCCAAGTGAAGAATTGGAAAATTGTATAAAAATTTCAATTGAGGACGCCATTCAGGATGCACATAACACACTCGGGGGAGCAAATAAAGCAGGTGTAATTATTTCTTCTGAGATGCTAGAACAAGGTGGAAATTGTTTGTGCCTATTACGCCTATTACGCAAAATATCGTCGATGCTTTGTTCAACCAATTTATGAAAGTGGAGCAGAGTATGACAAGAAAAAATGCTAACCTTCTTGGTGCGCCCTTTATAATTACAGTGACCGTATTGAATGGGTTAAGAAAAGAAAAAAAATAAATCTCTAAGTTGTGTAATTTTTTGAATTATAAAAATTGTCATAAAGAGTTCAAAGTAATAAAGTAAAAAACAATTTAAAAAATTACCTATGTAAATAACAAAAATAGTAACAATTGTAGAAATTCATTGGGATTATGTAAAAATATACACGCATTGAATTTAAAAATAATGGTAAAAATTGAGTTGCAGTCAAGAGGGTCCGAACTTTAGGGGCCAAAATCTGTAGGACTAACTACTTAGCATATTAAAAATTTAAAACTTAAAAACCTTTTAATTAAGACTTGAGTATGTATGAGTTTATTTAAAGAAATATAAGCAAAATTAAATCAAACAAATTTTTTTTTAATTCAGAATAATTAGAAGAAGTTTATTAAACAATTTTTTATAAAATATTTTAAAAAACGTTACAATAATAATACTTTATTAAATTAAAAGAATTTTACAAATTTTACAACAATGCATAAATATTCATTTAAAGAACCAATATTTATGACTTCTTTTATTGAAAACAAAAAAGTCTATTGTTTTAATATCGAAAATAACTTATTTTTTAAGTTAATGAAAATTAGCTTAAAATGAATAAAATCAGATCATATTTTATTATCAAATCTATTTAAATAAAATAAATTAAATGAAAATTTTGCAATTACGATTTATAATTTAAAAAATCCTAAACAGCTAAATATTAAAAGAAAATTTAAAATAAAATAATTATTTCGCATAAATGAACAATAAAGACCAGATCGTGAAAAACAAGTGATTTTAGGAAAAAAATCAAATTTAATATATTATAAATCAAACTTTAAATAAGGAATATTTGTAAATTTATACTTAACAAACTTCAATATTTATTAATTCTTCTTAATATTATGATTCATTTTAGCAGAACGGAATTCGTATGCTTTGGCTTATTAAATTGTAACTAAATAAATAATAATTAATATATAAAATTTTGAAATAAAAATTGGCTTATTATACCTTGAAGGCGGTGCCAGTAGGCACTACCGGTAAAATTTTTGAAAATTTGTAGCATTTTGTTAACAGATTTAGAATAAAAACACATCAATAAAAAAGTTTAGCAAAAATTAATAAATTATTTCCTACAGATGCCAATAATTTTCAACTTTTTCATAAAATGAACCTTTTTAAGTTATTTGTATTTACTTTATTTTTATAATTATAATTATGGCTCTCCGAAATTTGTCAAAAATGCGTTGAAAATTAAATTTTATAAAAACAAATTCCTTTGGTTTTGAGTTCACTGATCAAATGCGGTATCCATATTCTAACCCCGGACAAGAACTCGAACAGTCAAAAGTACTATTTATCAAAAATAAAAATTTTATAATTTAGCATTTTTAGTTCAAATGCATTGAAGGATTAATGGCTTTCAGTTTTGTTAAGAGTATTTAAATTGATTTTGAACCAAAAATGCTATTTCGGAAAATTTTTACTTTAAATATCGTTAATTTATAAAGGATTAGGTAAATCATTATTTATTTAATTGCAATTGTTTTATAAAACTTTTAAATTTAATTAGAAAATGATTTTTTTTACAATATTTTATCGTATTCATTTTTACTGCTTTATTTTTTTATTAATGTTTCTTTTATTAAAATTTAATTATAATAGGTTTATTGAATTGTCGGATCTCCATAATTAGCATTATCCCATACCATCAATATAATATATTTTTCATCGATTTTGCATGTTTAAAATAGATGAAACATCATAATTAATATGTTATTTTACAGCTTAATGAATGCAGTCTCGAAGAATTTAATTTTCTATTCTGCTAGCAAATAATAGGTACCGTATTTCCTCGATTATAAGCCCCGGGGCTTCTATTGTTCAACCCCCTCCAAAGGGGGCTTATATTCGAGGGGGGGCTTCCAATCGAGGGGGGCTTTTATTGTTCAACCCCTTTCCCTATATAAATTCTTAAAATTTTTTGCTTTCTGCATAATGGTACAATTTAAATCTTAATCTGAAATTTTTGAATTGAAAAGATTTTTCATTTTTTGGCCCTTGGAAATTTAGGCGAATGTTTGAAAATTCATAATTCACTTCTAAATGAATCAATTAAAGTGCAAAAAAGCATTAAAAATAGAGAAAAATCTGGAGCATTTTATACCTTTTTAGAATTTTCTATCTTCAAAATGAAGAAGTTATTACATAAATTTTGGAAAAATTCGTTTTTTGAGAAAAAAAATTAATAGCGCTGTTCTGAAAAGGTTTTTTGAAAAACACGAAATTCTTCCTCTATAAGCTTCTGTTTATTCTATATTTTTATAAGTTTTGAAAAAAAGTACAAAAATAAACTGATTTTGGAATTCGGGATCATAGATGGAAGCAAATGGTTTTTTTGTGCCATGGGTTCAGATCCACTTGCCTGTAAAAATGTTTTTTAGGGTTTTTGGGACCACTAATCAAGAACTTGGCATCCATTTTGCCCAATTCCAAAGCCTTGATCCGAACTCGAAACCCCAAAAATAATTTTTTAAAAATGTTGCAGGCATGTGGATTTGAACCCATGGCCTAAAAACCCATTTTTAACAAAACAAAAAATATATTGGGTATAATATTTCTATATTTGCTTGAAAATTTTTTAGTGATTTTCATCAAAATCTTTTCCAGTGCAATTTATTAACAGAAATTTTTTCTAAGCTATTGCTTCGCTATTAGACAATTTCCAAAAAAGTTATACATGAAAATTGCGAAAAGTCGAAATTTTTGAAGTTTTTTCGTAATAAAATTTTTTCCAGGCTTGAAAATCTTTTCGCTTTGGTAAGGCTAATAGAGCATGTTAAGAGCTTTCGAGTGATACCAACAATGTTTTATTTGGATGTCAAAGAAAAAAGCTATCATGGAAAAAGAGCTGGCGCCGAAACGCGAGCGCCGAAACGCGTGGGTCCCGTTTGTACATTTAGTCTTTCTAAAATATTTTATGAATTTTAAAAAAATACTATTTTTTTCAGAAAATTTTTGTGTTTTAAAAGTATTTAAAATAACAAATAAATATTATAAAATTATCCATAAAAAGCGACGAAGAAATTGATGCAGAAGTTTCCTAATATTTTTTTTTGTTAATGTTTTATTAAAATAAATTGTTCAATAGTTTTTGCACGTTTCTGACTTCAAAAGTTTTGAAAAAAAAATTTTTTTGAGGGGGGCTTATATTCGAAGGGGGCTTCTACTCGAGGGGGGCTTCTATTGTTCAACCCCCCTACAAGGGGGGCTTATATTCGAGGGGGGGGGCTTCCATTCGAGGGGGGGCTTTTATTGTTCAACCCCTTTCCCTATATAAATTCTTAAAATTTTTTGCTTTCTGCATAATGGTACAATTTAAATCTTAATCTGAAATTTTTGAATTGAAAAGATTTTTCATTTTTTGGCCCTTGGAAATTTAGGCGAATGTTTGAAAATTCATAATTCACTTCTAAATGAATCAATTAAAGTGCAAAAAAGCATTAAAAATAGAGAAAAATCTGGAGCATTTTATACCTTTTTAGAATTTTCTATCTTCAAAATGAAGAAGTTATTACATAAATTTTGGAAAAATTCGTTTTTTGAGAAAAAAAATTAATAGCGCTGTTCTGAAAAGGTTTTTTGAAAAACACGAAATTCTTCCTCTATAAGCTTCTGTTTATTCTATATTTTTATAAGTTTTGAAAAAAAGTACAAAAATAAACTGATTTTGGAATTCGGGATCATAGATGGAAGCAAATGGTTTTTTTGTGCCATGGGTTCAGATCCACTTGCCTGTAAAAATGTTTTTTAGGGTTTTTGGGACCACTAATCAAGAACTTGGCATCCATTTTGCCCAATTCCAAAGCCTTGATCCGAACTCGAAACCCCAAAAATAATTTTTTAAAAATGTTGCAGGCATGTGGATTTGAACCCATGGCCTAAAAACCCATTTTTAACAAAACAAAAAATATATTGGGTATAATATTTCTATATTTGCTTGAAAATTTTTTAGTGATTTTCATCAAAATCTTTTCCAGTGCAATTTATTAACAGAAATTTTTTCTAAGCTATTGCTTCGCTATTAGACAATTTCCAAAAAAGTTATACATGAAAATTGCGAAAAGTCGAAATTTTTGAAGTTTTTTCGTAATAAAATTTTTTCCAGGCTTGAAAATCTTTTCGCTTTGGTAAGGCTAATAGAGCATGTTAAGAGCTTTCGAGTGATACCAACAATGTTTTATTTGGATGTCAAAGAAAAAAGCTATCATGGAAAAAGAGCTGGCGCCGAAACGCGAGCGCCGAAACGCGTGGGTCCCGTTTGTACATTTAGTCTTTCTAAAATATTTTATGAATTTTTAAAAAAATACTATTTTTTTCAGAAAATTTTTGTGTTTTAAAAGTATTTAAAATAACAAATAAATATTATAAAATTATCCATAAAAAGCGACGAAGAAATTGATGCAGAAGTTTCCTAATATTTTTTTTTGTTAATGTTTTATTAAAATAAATTGTTCAATAGTTTTTGCACGTTTCTGACTTCAAAAGTTTTGAAAAAAAATTTTTTTGAGGGGGGCTTATATTCGAAGGGGGCTTCTACTCGAGGGGGGGCTTCTATTGTTCAACCCCCCTACAAGGGGGGCTTATATTCGAGGGGGGGGGCTTCCATTCGAGGGGGGGCTTTTATTGTTCAACCCCTTTCCCTATATAAATTCTTAAAATTTTTTGCTTTCTGCATAATGGTACAATTTAAATCTTAATCTGAAATTTTTGAATTGAAAAGATTTTTCATTTTTTGGCCCTTGGAAATTTAGGCGAATGTTTGAAAATTCATAATTCACTTCTAAATGAATCAATTAAAGTGCAAAAAAAGCATTAAAAATAGAGAAAAATCTGGAGCATTTTATACCTTTTTTAGAATTTTCTATCTTCAAAATGAAGAAGTTATTACATAAATTTTGGAAAAATTCGTTTTTTGAGAAAAAAAATTAATAGCGCTGTTCTGAAAAGGTTTTTTGAAAAACACGAAATTCTTCCTCTATAAGCTTCTGTTTATTCTATATTTTTATAAGACTTTTGAAAAAAAGTACAAAAATAAACTGATTTTGGAATTCGGGATCATAGATGGAAGCAAATGGTTTTTTTGTGCCATGGGTTCAGATCCACTTGCCTGTAAAAATGTTTTTTAGGGTTTTTGGGACCACTAATCAAGAACTTGGCATCCATTTTGCCCAATTCCAAAGCCTTGATCCGAACTCGAAACCCCAAAAATATAAATTGAAAAAGGATTAATTCAGAATGAAAATTTTAAAAATAATAATATTATTTTTCTAAATTAAATTTAACTAGTTTAAAACAATTGGAAATTCAAATATAAATTTTAAAATTTAATAGTAATATACAATTGCAAAAAGGACTTATTTAAAAAAATCTCCACTATTATAAAGGCAATATTTATATGTTAAGTAAATTCTTTATTCAACAGGAGATAAAAAATATTACTACAAGAAAAAGTTTAATATTTATTTAATAATCAAATAAAAATAAAAAGGCTTAATTCATCAAAAATAAAATTCATAACTGAAAATACTATATAAAAGTAAACTGAGCAACGCAAACACAAAGACTGCGAAGTTGTACTTCTCAGTGGCTGTGCTTCGTTTTTTCGATCGAGAAGCAAGACGTTTACATTATGAACCCTTCAACCCGTTCAGTTGTGTAATGTGTAACAGAAGCGAGTTTAAGATTATTCTACTTCTGCAACGAGAATTGAATTAAATATGTATTTGAATGAATATGAACAAAACATAATTTATTTAAATAAAGAAAAACTACAAAAATAATTTCTAAGTAAATAGCATTTATGGAAAAAAATGCAAAAACTTAAGATTGATTAGAATACAGAAAATAAAAATGAATTAAAATTTTTTAACGGATTTTTTTTTACTTGGGTGAATTATAAAGCAAAATCAGAAAAATACATTCAATATTTATATGCCTAAAAAGGTATTATAAATAAAGTGCAAAAAAGCATTAAAAATAGAGAAAAATCTGGAGCATTTTATACCTTTTTAGAATTTTCTATCTTCAAAATGAAGAAGTTATTACATAAATTTTGGAAAAATTCGTTTTTTGAGAAAAAAAATTAATAGCGCTGTTCTGAAAAGGTTTTTTGAAAAACACGAAATTCTTCCTCTTCTGTTTATTCTATATTTTTATAAGACTTTTGAAAAAAAGTACAAAAATAAACTGATTTTGGAATTCGGGATCATAGATGGAAGCAAATGGTTTTTTTGTGCCATGGGTTCAGAAAATGTTTTTTAGGGTTTTTGGGACCACTAATCAAGAACTTGGCATCCATTTTGCCCAATTCCAAAGCCTTGATCCGAACTCGAAACCCCAAAAATAATTTTTTAAAAATGTTGCAGGCATGTGGATTTGAACCCATGGCCCAAAAACCCATTTTTAACAAAACAAAAAATATATTGGGTATAATATTTCTATATTTGCTTGAAAATTTTTTAGTGATTTTCATCAAAATCTTTTCCAGTGCAATTTATTAACAGAAATTTTTTCTAAGCTATTGCTTCGCTATTAGACAATTTCCAAAAAAGTTATACATGAAAATTGCGAAAAGTCGAAATTTTTGAAGTTTTTTCGTAATAAAATTTTTTCCAGGCTTGAAAATCTTTTCGCTTTTGGTAAGGCTAATAGAGCATGTTAAGAGCTTTCGAGTGATACCAACAATGTTTTATTTGGATGTCAAAGAAAAAAGCTATCATGGAAAAAGAGCAGGCGCCGAAACGCGAGCGCCGAAACGCGTGGGTCCCGTTTGTACATTTAGTCTTTCTAAAAAAAATCAGAAAAATACATTCAATATTTATATGCCTAAAAAGGTATTATAAATAAATCAAAGTAACCGCGAACAGAATAAACAATTAACAAAGCATTTAAAATTTCTTTTCAACTTTAATCATCTAATTTTTAAGAAATATTTTAAAAAACACATCTAAAGTTACTTCAGTTCTTTTTTAAAATAATAATTGCACTCGGCAGGTAATATGTATAAGGAATTAAAAAATTGAAAATCCGGAAGCGAACAAGCGGAGCATTTTTTATTTATGCAATTTATGATATTTAAAATTTTTCATTATTTAAAAAAAAGTGCAGGTCAATGCGGCGGACCTCTATCAAAAATTTAAAAAAATATTAATAAAATTAAATTAAGCACAAAAACGCAAAACCGCTCTATAAAGCTGTAAAAAATGATGATATCATTTTTAAAATAAATCTTAGCATTAATTTCTGCAAGTTTATAAATTTTTAACGATAAGTCTTAATAATATTATGATTTAAAAACAATATTTTTATTTCCACTTTTAAAACGAATTTTCTATTGTAAAAAATAAAGAAAAGCCAATGTATATGAAAGAACGATGGTCTTCGTATAAAAAGTTTTGAACGAAAATGAAAAAATTAGAATAAAAAAATTATCAAGAAAGTCTAACGAATAACAATATTAATATAAAGCGAAGAAAAAATTTTAATTGATGTTCAAAGCAGAAGTAATCAAATAGAAACGATGGAAATTTTCAAAATAAATGTGCAAACTTTGGCACATACTAATTACATTTAAAGAAAATTAATTCTTTTTTATAATTAAATTTTCATACAAATGAATTAATGTTTTATTTTACAAAATTAATCCACAAAAGGCCTAAATTGACTTATATAAAAATTAATGGAAAAGAAATATTATGAAGTAATATAATAACAAATTTTATTGAATACATATTTACATTGATATCCCAAAAAACAAACTCAAATAATAATTTTAAAAAATCAAATAAATTTCTATTGCAAGCCTTTTCGAATTTATTATCTTTGCTATTAAGATATGACTTCATATGTTTGGAATTTTATAAAAAATAAACCAAATGAAGCGGACTCTAATTTTTGTGGAAAAGTTTGTAGCACAAAAAAGGATCAACGAAAGCAAGGGGCCAGCCATCACATGGTCCATAAGTAAAAAAACCAAAAAAGGGTGAGAACAAGAAAAGGCCGTAAGTTATAACATAACTAACGAAAACATGTAATCAGAATTTTTGCTTTAAAAAACAAACTTAATTTTTAGAATTACAGAGAAAAATAGACAAAACACAATTGGATTATACTTATTGAAAGCTGCCTATAAAATTCATTTATTATAATCATTAACTCACCAAGATTTTTTCGACTTTTAGACCATGAAAAATAATAAAATAATGATAAAAAATAAATCTGGATGAACAAAACAGAACATTGCTTATAAATAGAGTTGCTTTATTTAAAAAATTTAAAAACAACAATATTTTTATCCAAAAAAACCTTTAATCAATTTTAAGATATAAATTTAGATTCACTACAATCTTTGTAGTTTCTCCAGTTATATATGTATTAAGTCTGAATCTTTGTTTATATTAAAGTTTTATGTTTTAGGCTTTTAAATAACATAATGGGATTCTATTTGAAATTGATATTATAATGTTATTTTTCAAGGTTTATTTAAATATCAGTAATATCGGGAAAACTGTTATCATTTTAATAAAAAAAAATTAGATTTTAAATTCTGTTTAGCATATATTTATATCTTTGTGAAATTTTTTTTAAATTTAACCATCACAAAAAATTGAGAAGGCATAAAAGAAAATAATTAAATAATATTTGGATAATTCAATAAAATTTGTTTAATAAGACATAATCTCATTTATTTGTAATAAATCTCACTTTACTCGATCGAATAATTTATTTTTTTTAAATTACATTTGGTAATTTTGTTTTGAAAATTTATGAACATTCAATTTTGTTGCTTAAAAATTTTAAATTTGTTAATTTTTTTGCTTTTGGGGACTTTCTTTATGAATATCCTTTGCCTATTTAAATCTTGTTTTTTTTAAATTTATTTATTTATTTTTCTTTTATTTCTTTTATTGACATTTTTTGTATTATTTAAAAAAAAATCCCTTCATTTCAAACCAGAATATTTTTTGGTTCTCAAATAAATAATAATAAAAATGTTTTATTTTTTAAATTTTGCATATGTTATATTTAAAGTCAAATATTTTTTTATACAATTATTGTATTAAAATTTTATCTATCCCAGATGATGACCGCATATAAAATATTATAAATACTTAGATTCAATGAAAAGTGTATTTATTTGAAATTAAAATTCTGTTTATTTTAAATACTGACTGTTTGATAAATTGCTTATACGGATTTTAATTCTTAAAAAAATTCTCACAAGATGGTTGCCCATTTTTCTAACATCTCAGTACGTGTCGCATAATTCAGCGCCATTATTTAAGCCAAAGGCACATTTCCAGCTTTGTTCACTTTCTTTTAAATGAACAATCGATCATTGAGTTTTTTTGTGGATCGCCCACACTGAGTTTTTTTGTGGATCGCCCACACTGAGTTTTTTGTGAATCGGCTCGGCACGGGCATTTTCAGCCCCATAAATTTATTAAGTTAAAGTATAAAAGAATAATACTCAAATGAATGAATGTAGTGATGTGTAATTATGAAATCAACATAATATTTTATAGAGAAAACGCTAAAGTTATATCTCGGATAAAGAAGAACTCATTTTTCAAAATGAAAAAATAAATTAATAGCTTCAATGCCAAACGAAAATAGAATTAATATTCATAATGCAAAAAGCTTAACAATTGCATGTAAAAATGGAAAACATTGCTTGCAAAATTATACATGTGAAAATGTTTTTAACACTATCAAAAAAAAATTTAAAAAGTAAATTAGAATAATCATTTTGCATTTAAATTTAGATTTCTATTTCTAAACAATTGAAAATTTAAAAGAAAATAAAAAGAATTTAGTAAATTTAAATACCAATAACATTTATTAAAAAAATAAACATAAAATAATAATTTTTTGTTTTCTTTAATGCCTCTGTAAAAATTACCTAAAATGAAAATTTATTACCCTACTAAAAAAAATAAATGGTAAATAATTTAAAGAAAACAAAATATGTTTTTTATGAATATGGCAATATTTAGATAAATATACTGTTTTGTTATTATTAAATTCTAAAAGTTAATGGGAAATTATGAAAAAAAGTTGCTTCAAAATGAAGGAATGCGTCAGAAACCCTGGACATGAAAGAATCTAAATTAGTCAACTATAAAGTAAATACGGCATAATCTAGTGCCAAATTAAAAAATACAAATGATTAAATTAAAAATAAAATTTTTTTAAATAAAACAAAGATCAAAATATTAATAAATTTTATGAAGGCATTATTTTTCAAAAATGCATATTCTTATTACAAAGGATAACGGCTACCAATAAAAAACTTATAACAAAGAGTGTTTATGTTTATTGATCAAAACAATTTCTGAAACTCAAAAAATTTTTCAATTTTTCTCCTATTGTCACATTAAAGATTGAAACTGGAACAATTTTCCAAAGACAAAAACACCTAAGTGTGAATAAAAAATTATATTATCTTTAAAATATGTAATTGAATTGAACATATGAATAAATAAAACTCAATTTTTCGTTGTACTGATTTAAATGAAAAATTAATAAGTTATCAATTAAAATACATTGGATTTTATCACCATATATGTAGGAAATCCCATAATTACAAGGTTTTAAAATGAAATCATTTTAAAATTAAAAAATATTTAAAATGTTTAAAAAGAAATTTCTTGCGCCTTACAAAAGAAATAATAAATTTTAAAATAAAACAAAGATAGAATCCGTTATTTTATTAAATATTAACAAAAATTAACAAAATATATTATATGATATTTCAAAATAAAGAAAAAATTAACACATCTCAATTCATCACTTGACTCATATTGAGTAAAATTATTATTTTATGGTATCCTTAAAATCACTAGTGCTTTTTTAAGAAATTCAAAAATTTTACTATAATAAAATATGAGTTTTTTAAAAAATATGGAGTCAAAATTTTTCTTAATTTTTTGAAAATTAATATTCTGATAGAGAAATAATTAGATTTAGACAAGCTATTTTTATATAATTTTTTTCATTTTACTTTAAAAGACTAATTTTATGGTCACTATAAAAATATTTTTTTTTAATACAATTGTAAATTCAAAAGAAAATAAAAAGAATTTAGTAAAATTGAAATGCCAATAACTTTTATTTAAAAAGATAAACATAAAACAATAATTTTTCATTTATTAATGCCTCTATAAAAATAGCAAAAATTACGACCAAAAAAATATGTATAATGTGCATATCCTTGGTGCAACCTTAAGAAATTAAAAAAAAACTCTTTATCCTTGACTAGAAAACCGTGGCTTTGAATCATGAAGGACTTTAAAAAACAGACAGTTGTCCGTGCTACCAAAGTTACATCGCTTCAAACCCAATTTGGACGACAAATTTAAAAATTCGTAAATATCGTGAATATCCTAGGTGCAACTTTAAAAAATAAAAAACTCTTTAGCCTTGAATAGAAAACCCGTGGCTTTGAACTAGAATATTAAAAAGTAAATAGAACACATTCATTGCAACAAAAATGAAAGAAAGAATAGAATAAAATTATTCAATTAAAGAAGGCATCATTTAATATGAAAAAAACAAATTTAACCACCTGT
This sequence comes from Heterodera glycines, assembly GCA_004148225.2. Taxonomy (NCBI): domain Eukaryota; kingdom Metazoa; phylum Nematoda; class Chromadorea; order Rhabditida; family Heteroderidae; genus Heterodera; species Heterodera glycines. The sequence goes on along the minus strand of CP049708.1, from coordinate 13,325,363 downwards.
ATTAAAAAAATAGCCAAAAAACCAAGGTCAGAGAACGAAAATCTACGAGAATAACAATTTTAATACAAACGTACGAATATTAAAAGATAAATAACAAAAAAATATGTCAATAATAATAAATAACAAATATTCATTGCTTTATGATTGCTTAAATATTACCATAAATGTGATTTTGATACAATGATAACAGGTGGAAATTATCAATTTCTAATAAACTTGATTTATTTTTTTATGAAACATTTTCAAATTCAAAAGAAATTTATGAAAAATTGGAGTAAATTCATAACAATTTGGCCTTTTTAACATAAAGAAAGAAATAACAAAACATATACATTTTGTATAATCTATCAGTCTACACAGATTAATAATATGATTGCCTCTATTATTTTAGATGAACCTTGAGGTTTTTATAAAAAAAGTAATATTTTATGGATGTATTTTTTAACATGTAAAGAATAAAATTTTTCACAATTTTTTTTTATTATATTACTAATATTATTTAATTTTACCGGAATTTTTATAGTATTACCAAAATTTTTAAATTTTTTAAAATTTTTCAAAATTTTCAAGATTTCTTGAAATGATGCGAGTGGCAGTTTTAAGAAACGTGCTTGGTTTTTAGTTTCACGGCTACGGGAAAACTAAATTTTAGAAAATTAAAATCAGTTATGAGCAACAAAGAGCAAAATTAAAAAATTTTAAAATTTTTCAATTTTGATTTCTCCACTTAAATAAAATTAAATTTATGACTAAGAACCAAAAAATTTTAATTTCTTTTACCGCATATTCTACTGCGAAGCCTCCCGGTCCCCAATGCTGCACGGGTGCCATGCATGTTCTGTTAGCTAAAATTTTATGACAAGGGGCAGGTGCTTCGCACCTGCCCTTCGAGGTGCGCGAACGAGGAGCGGAGCGAAGCGAAGCGACGAGCGAGTGTACCGAGTCAATACGAGCCTGATCAATTCTTTAGGATGTCATGTAGGGAGGGCGGGGGTGGGGGTGAACGGCTAGGCTCGGCAGTCACCGATAGCTGCTGCATCACGAACAACCAGCCATTTGTCTGCGCCTGAGCTGCTACTGCCCTACCAACCCGGCTGCTGCTCTAACAACCTGACGCATCTGCCCCGTTTGTTGCCTACCATATACCACTCACACGCCCATGCATGCCCTCGTGAGCCGTCTAGTTAATTTTATTAAATTCATGCATGCAAAACGCGTTAAAACTTGACTTAAAATGCAATTTTTTATTCCGCACACGAAAAAAGCTAATTATTCGTATCTATTCTTGCGATTTTAGTAGTTTTAAATAATGTTACATTTATAAAGTAAAATTGCCTATTCGAGGAGCGGAGCGAAGCGAAGCGACGAGCGAGTGTACCGAGTCAATACGAGCCTGATCAATTTTAAGCATAATAAATATCGATATTGGTTTTTTTTATTAAATTTTTTAACTAATTATATTTGAATATGATAAATTAATTTTATAATTTGTTTGTAGTATTTTTCTTCTTTCTGTATAAGCATTTTACTACCGCTAATGGAAAATGTCAACGGAATTTATTAATTATATGCATTATAAATTTTACATTGTTTGGTTTTAATAGGCTTTTTTTTGTTTTTTATAATAAATTAAAGTCGAACACAAATGTATTTTTTTGGTTTGTGCCAAACATATTTGTAATAAAATAAAATAAATAAATTTTTTGGGTTTATACATTTTTTTGAATTTTTGTTTGAATTTATTGTAATTATGTTTTAATTATTTGTAGTATCATTTTTGGTTTTAATTTTTTAAATAAATGTATTAAAAATTTTATATTTTACACATATCCTTCTTATTTATTTTTGCATTTGTTAGATATATGAAAAGAAGAA